>OX463868.1:0-47500 GCA_949825065.1 Odontocerum albicorne
ACACCAATAAAGACGTTCGCAGACGCCTTCCCACCCATCCCTTACTAGAGCCAAACAGACACAATAATACAAAGAACACTGACACCGCTGTCAGGGAACACATAAAGGGGAAAATCCACGGCGAGCCAGTTCGCCGGGGTAAATAATGAGGAATAAAAAATTCGATCCCGCAACCTTGTACGCGATAAGCAAGGTCTCCCATATCGCAACTCTCACCTGATTCAACCTAACCTAACCTAACCTAACCTAACCTAACCTATCAAAGTAATGGGGATAGAACATTGCCAAAGGAAAAGTAAATGAGATATATGAAATGGGTGAATAATGAAACTTGAGGAATTCTGCTATTTGGGTAGTATTTTCTCAGATAGTGGAAGAGTTAAGAGGGATATCCGAGGGCTTGTGTTGTTAGGAAACAAAGTCAATGGGATACTAAAATATAAATAATACCGTATATTCAAACCGGAGAGTATTAAAATCTGAAAAGTTGACAATTCAGAACATTATTTTCCTATCAACTGTGAAATGTGGACGGGGAAAAAGACTAAAAGGCACTGAATAAATGTTGCAAAAATGTGTGCACTTAGAAGAATTAACGGAGTGACAATGTATGACAGAATATGAAATGAAGTGATTAGGGATGAGAGTGAGCTTAAGGCTGATGTGTTAAGTAAGATGAACAAGAGAACTTTAAGATGGTTCAGGCATGTGTAAAGAATAAATGAACAGATATACAGTGCAAATATGAGAAGAAGGCGTGGTAGAGGAAGACCAAGGAAAGTATGGTTGGATCGTATGCGTGATACGTAGAAAGAAGGAAGAGGCTAAGGAAGTGTGCCAAGGCAGGAAAGTATGGCACTCTGTCCTCTCTACGTGCGGTGATATTTATAAATATTTATATTGCTGCTTATTTATTTTCATTTTTTGTATTGTAGTTTGTATGTGTGGATATTATTTTATAATTGTGATTATATTTTGATAAAATTTGGACTCGTCGAGGCTTTTGTCTTCTTATTGCTGACAGTTAATATGAGGTGGTATTTGTGGGTTTACGTATATGTATATGTATATGCTTATGTATATGTATATGTATATGTAAACGAAAGTAAAGTGAGAAGTATGAATAATATAACATTGTGCATGACGAGACGTATGAATGTGGAGAAGACGAAATTTGTGGGCTTGGATAGAAAGTTCTAAACAGACCAGATTTTAAACGAAAGTAAAGTGAGAAGTATGAATAATACAACATTCATACTTTCTTGAACCATACACCGTCATCTTGGACCAAATAATACTTTCTTGGACCATACACCGTCATCTTGGACCAAATAATATTTCTTGGACCATACACCGTCATCCTGGACCAAGTAATACTTTCTTGGATCAAGCACCGTCATCTTGGACCAAATAATACCTTCTTGGACCAAAGAATACTTTCTTGGACCAAATAATACTATTTCGGACTATACACCGTCATCTTGGACCAAATAATACTTTCTAGGACCATACACCGACGTCTTGGACCAAATAATACTTTCTTGGATCATACACCGTCATCTTGGACCAAATAATACTTTCTTGGACCATACACCGTCATCCTGGACCAAATAATACTTTCTCGGACCATACACCGTAATTTTGGACCAAATAATACTTTCTTGGACCATACACCGTCATCTTGGACCAAATAATACTTGTTTGGTCCAAGAAAGTATTATTTGATCCAGGATGACGGTGTGTGGTCACATCCCAAAATACATTATGGTATCCTAAATTCTCCAATGGATCAAAAGTATATGTTGAAAACATCAAAAGGTCGAAAGAGCACTCCGAGAAGTAATGTAACGCGCTTTGTCCTTCATTGCATGCTCAATGCTGAGTGTCTCGGTCCTCTGTTATGTCTGGAACTTGGTGCATCCCTTCCTAGGCTGGTCCTGGGGCATGAAGAATACAGCGCTTCAAGAGGGTTCTGTCAACTCCTCAATTTGATCTGTCCATCTCATAGGACATCTCCCTCTTGCCCGTTTCGCCTCAGCTATCCCCGTCATCACCGACTTCTCCAGACTCGTTAATCCTTCAAGCGACATGCCGATACAGGATGCTAGAGTTATTTTCCTGAATTTATGTTTTCAAATAAAAAATGTGTTTTGTGGCCGAGTCCTGTTTGCGTATATAAATTCAATTAAATGTGTTCAAGGTTTTTGAAATTCAGGTCGAAACTGGTATATACAATTATAATTAGCAAAAGCGTTGAAATAATTAGCAAATAGATTTACAATAAATACTCTTGTCACCTTCATTTTCAAGCAGACAACAAGACAAGTCTAAGTGATTGCTTGTCTGATTAACGAATTTCTAGTCTCCATACTGATCTTTTGATGCATAAATTGTAGGAGAGATGGGAAGAGAAATAGATGAGAATGAGTGGTGCAAAATTCAAAGTAATGGGGATAGAACATTGCGAAAGGAAAAGTAAATGAGATATATGAAATGGGTGAATAATTAAACTTGAGGAATTCTGCTATTTGGGTAGTATTTTCTCAGACAGTGGAAGAGTTAAGAGGGATATCCGAGGGCTTGTGTTGTTAGGAAACAAAGTCAATGGGATACTAAAATATATATAATACCGTATATTCAAACCGGAGAGTATTAAAATCTGAAAAGTTGACAATTCAGAACAGTATTATCCTATCAACTGTGAAATGTGGACGGGGAAAAAGACTAAAAGGCACTGAATAAATGTTGCAAAAATGTGTGCACTTAGAAGAATTAACGGAGTGACAATGTATGACAGAATATGAAATGAAGTGATTAGGGATGAGAGTGAGCTTAAGGCTGATGTGTTCAGTAAGATGAACAAGAGAACTTTAAGATGGTTCAGGCAAGCCCACAAATCGCCGTCGCCATCGATGTCACCATCGATGTGCATGTATTATAACAGTGTAGATACTGGTATCATACTGCGACAGTTCTATTTGAAAGCCTCCGATCGTAATATTTTCGTGTCCGTGTAGCGCGGGGAAACATTGTCAACTTACTACTATACTGTTAGTTAATTGATATAGTGTAAATCCCATATTTTATAACAGTTTAGGTCCTTTTTTTTTTAATTTTCAAAACATGAACGTTCGTGAAAGTTTTTGGAAAAAAAAGTTTTTCGGAATTGCTAAAAATAAATGGTACTACAGAGAACCACGGTTAATCCGAGTCACGGACGATTGATCCCGGATAATCAGCGCTGTACTGTACTGTACTGTATGCTCGAAATACTTACATTTATCTGTGCTGCGGAAATTTAGCTATCGTGGCTGGAGCTGTCAACTGTTCTTGAGACAATTCCGAGACATGTCACCCGAAAAAGAAATTGATATACTCGTTTAACCGAGGAAACTTTCTGTGTGCAAAAATAGTGTCCCGAAGAAATGTTTACGCGAGTTAAATGATTATAAATTCAATATTTATTAAGGTACGAATGAGTGTCCACAGTCCGTGACGAGTATAATAGAAGGCACGATACAAAGTGGGGGATCAGGGTACCTGATCTCGGTGCCACCGGAGGTTAAGGTACGAATGAGTGTCTACAGTCCGTGACGAGTATAATATAAGCCACGATATAAAGTGGGGGGATCGGGTATCTGACCTCGGTGCCACCGGAGTTACGAATGAGTGCCTACAGTCCGTGACGAGTATAATAAGAAGTAACGATATAAAGTGGGGGGATCAGGGTATCTGACCTCGGTGCCACCGGAGATTACTATGTAAACACATTTATGATAGGCATATCCTGTTGCGTATAGGGCAAGGGGTTTCAGTACCTGCAGCTTGTCTGCGTCTTGTTTCTCTACTGGCTCCCTGATACCTATACTTCAGAAAATGTAGCATGGTCCCTGTGACAGTTCACAAATTTGCCCCAATACAACCTTGTAACGACGTTCGGTTATTTGAATTATTTTATCAACTTTAATATAAGCCTCGATTCTAATAAATAGCGAGTTATTTAGGTAAATACATTACATAAAACTAACAATAATGACAAATGAATACATCTTGTTAAAAATTTGCAAAAACGTGGCAGTTTGTTAAAATCAAACAATATTTGGTGACGTTTGTCAAAAGTCACTACGTTAGTCTGCATTGGCTAGGGATGGGGTATACGATAATTGGATTTTACATTTTTTATACCTAAAATTAATGTTCGTAATAAGTATTAATTTATAGTGGATCTTGGCCTATTTAAAGAAAGATACAAATCATACAATACATTAGAAAGTCAGTATAATGATAATTAGGAATTAAAACGTCAGTTTAGAGAAAAACAATTTTTCGATTTATAAAAAAAACTATTCGATTTGTAAAAAGAAACGAATTTATCCCATCCCTTTGAGACATGACGTTTCAAACGTCACAGGAACGATCCTACATTTTCTCAAGAATAGCAACGGTTCCACTCCAAGTGGCTTTGTCTGCTCCCAATTGTACTAAGCATTAATGTTTTTAGGCATCTCACGCAGTATGCCCTTGTATCTCTCGCACTGACCGCGCCCCGTGCCGTGCCTCCTGCCCTCCGTTAGCCCGCAAAAGAGGATGTTTCTCGGGAGTCTGTACTCGGCCATACGAGCCACGTGTCCAGACCAACACCGAACTCTCAATGTTACAGTTCTTTGCTCCTCTCACATTGGTCGAGGATTTGTACATATGCGTGCACAAAAATGCATTTCTTCCGATTGTCATTATTATTATTATCATTTCTTTTCTTCGTGTCTTTTGGCTCAGTTACTGGTTTATTTGAATGTTTCTTTTATTCAGACGAAGGATATTACGATTCGGCGTGGGCTAAAAATTCTCGAGAAATCAAATTATTCCTGGTTTTTACATATTTGAGCGTTGTCCCACTAAAAATTTCCTGTCGCATTTCGACTGTAACTATGTCTAGAATATAATGAATTGTCATTTTTTTGCGCGTTCGCGCTAGGCACGCCATCTCCTCTCATTTTTCGCGCGTGCGCCCTAGGCACGCCGTCTCCTATCATGTTTCGCGCGTGCGCGCTGACACGCCGTTTGTTTCGCGCGTGCGCGCTTGGCACGACGTGTCCTGTCATATTTCGCGCGTGCGCGCTAGTCACGGCGTCTCTTGTCATGTTTCGCGCATGCGCGCTAGACACGCCGTCTCCTGTCATGTTTCGCGCATGCGCGCTGACACGCCGTTTCCTGTCAACAAACAAACACCGGTCAATTATCGTTTTGACGTTTCATGATGTATTGTTTCCCGTTTATGTTGAATCATTGTTGAAATAAAATAAAAAAATGCATTTCTTCCGATTGTCATTATTATTTATTTTTTTCGTGTCTTTTGGCTCAGTTACTTGTTTATTTGAATGATTCTTTTATTCAGATGGAGGATATTACGATTCGCCGTGGCATAAAAATTCTCGAAAAATCAAATTATTCTTTGTTCTTACATATTTGAGCGTTGTCCCACTAAAAATTTCCTGTCGCATTTCGACTGTAACTATGTCTAGAATATAATGAATTGTCATTTTTTTGCGCGTTCGCGCTAGGCACGCCGTCTCCTGTCATGTTTCGCGCGTGCGCGCTAGGCACGCCGTCTCCTATCATGTTTCGCGCGCGCGCGCTGACACGCCGTTTGTTTCGCGCGTGCGCGCTTGGCACGACGTGTCCTGTCATATTTCGCGCGTGCGCGCTAGTCACGCCGTTTTTGTCATGTTTCGCGCGTGCGCGCTAGGCAGCCGTCTCCTGTCATGTTTCGCGCATGCGCGCTAGGCATGCCGTTTTTTGTCGTTTTGCGCGTGCGCGCTAGGCACGCCGTCGTTTGTCATTTTTCGCGCTAGTCACGTCGTCTTTTGTCATGTTTCGCGCGTGCGCGCTAGACACGCCGTCTCCTGTCATGTTTCGCGCATGCGCGCTGACACGCCGTTTCCTGTCAACAAACAAACACCGGTCAATTATCGTATTGACGTTTCATGATGTATCGTTTCCCGTTTATGTTGAATCATTGTTGAAATAAAATAAAAAAATGCATTTCTTCCGATTGTCATAATTATTTTTTTTTTTCGTGTCTTTTGGCTCAGTTACTTGTTTATTTGAATGATTTTTTTATTCAGATGGAGGATATTACGATTCGCCGTGGCATAAAAATTCTCGAAAAATCAAATTATTCTTTGTTCTTACATATTTAAGCGTTGTCCCACTAAAAATTTCCTGTCGCATTTCGACTGTTACTGTGTCTAGAAGAAAATTAATTGTCTATGTTTTGTGCGTGAGCGCTAGGCACGCCGTCTCCTGTCAACAAACAAACACCTGTCAATTATCGTTTTACAAATACCACCTCATATTAACTGTCAGCAATAAGAAGACAAAAGCCTCGACGAGTCCAAATTTTATCAAAATATAATCACAATTATAAAATAATATCCACACATACAAACTACAATACAAAAAATGAAAATGAATAAGCAGCAATATAAATATTAATAAATATCACCGCACGTAGAGAGGACAGAGTGCCATACTTTCCTGCCTTGGCACACTTCCTTAGCCTCTTCCTTCTTTCTACATATCACGCATACGATCCAACCATACTTTCCTTGGTCTTCCTCTACCACGCCTTCTTCTCATATTTGCACTGTATATCTGTTCATTTATTCTTTACACATGCCTGAACCATCTTAAAGTTCTCTTGTTCATCTTACTTAACACATCAGCCTTAAGCTCATTCTCATCCCTACTCACTTCATTTCATATTCTGTCATGTCATCTTGGACCAAATAATATTTTTTGGACCATACACCGTCATCCTGGATCAACTAATACTTTCTTGGATCAAGCACCGTCATCTTGGACCAAATAATACCTTCTTGGACCAAAGAATACTTTCTTGGACCAAATAATACTATTTCGGACCATACACCGTCATCTTGGACCAAATAATACTTTCTAGGACCATACACCGACGTCTTGGACCAAATAATACTTTCTTGGATCATACACCGTCATCTTGGACCAAATAATACTTTCTTGGACCATACACCGTCATCCTGGACCAAATAATACTTTCTCGGACCATACACCGTAATTTTGGACCAAATAATACTTTCTTGGACCATACACCGTCATCTTGGACCAAATAATACTTGTTTGGTCCAAGAAAGTATTATTTGATCCAGGATGACGGTGTGTGGTCACATCCCAAAATACATTATGGTATCCTAAATTCTCCAATGGATCAAAAGTATATGTTGAAAACATCAAAAGGTCGAAAGAGCACTCCGAGAAGTAATGTAACGCGCTTTGTCCTTCATTGCATGCTCAATGCTGAGTGTCTCGGTCCTCTGTTATGTCTGGAACTTGGTGCATCCCTTCCTAGGCTGGTCCTGGGGCATGAAGAATACAGCGCTTCAAGAGGGTTCTGTCAACTCCTCAATTTGATCTGTCCATCTCATAGGACATCTCCTTCTTGCCCGTTTCGCCTCAGCTATCCCCGTCATCACCGACTTCTCCAGACTCGTTAATCCTTCAAGCGACATGCCGATACAGGATGCTAGAGTTATTTTCCTGAATTTATGTTTTCAAATAAAAAATGTGTTTTGTGGCCGAGTCCTGTTTGCGTATATAAATTCAATTAAATGTGTTCAAGGTTTTTGAAATTCAGGTCGAAACTGGTATATACAATTATAATTAGCAAAAGCGTTGAAATAATTAGCAAATAGATTTACAATAAATACTCTTGTCACCTTCATTTTCAAGCAGACAACAAGACAAGTCTAAGTGATTGCTTGTCTGATTAACGAATTTCCAGTCTCCAGTCTGATCTTTTGATAAGTAAATTGTAGGAGAGATGGGAAGAGAAATAGATGAGAATGAGTGGTGCAAAATTCAAAGTAATGGGGATAGAACATTGCGAAAGGAAAAGTAAATGAGATATATGAAATGGGTGAATAATTAAACTTGAGGAATTCTGCTATTTGGGTAGTATTTTCTCAGATAGTGGAAGAGTTAAGAGGGATATCCGAGGGCTTGTGTTGTTAGGAAACAAAGTCAATGGGATACTAAAATATATATAATACCGTATATTCAAACCGGAGAGTATTAAAATCTGAAAAGTTGACAATTCAGAACAGTATTTTCCTATCAACTGTGAAATGTGGACGGGGAAAAAGACTAAAAGGCACTGAATAAATGTTGCAAAAATGTGTGCACTTAGAAGAATTAACGGAGTGACAATGTATGACAGAATATGAAATGAAGTGATTAGGGATGAGAGTGAGCTTAAGGCTGATGTGTTAAGTAAGATGAACAAGAGAACTTTAAGATGGTTCAGGCATGTGTAAAGAATAAATGAACAGATATACAGTGCAAATATGAGAAGAAGGCGTGGTAGAGGAAGACCAAGGAAAGTATGGTTGGATCGTATGCGTGATACGTAGAAAGAAGGAAGAGGCTAAGGAAGTGTGCCAAGGCAGGAAAGTATGGCACTCTGTCCTCTCTACGTGCGGTGATATTTATAAATATTTATATTGCTGCTTATTTATTTTCATTTTTTGTATTGTAGTTTGTATGTGTGGATATTATTTTATAATTGTGATTATATTTTGATAAAATTTGGACTCGTCGAGGCTTTTGTCTTCTTATTGCTGACAGTTAATATGAGGTGGTATTTGTGGGTTTACGTATATGTATATGTATATGCTTATGTATATGTATATGTATATGTAAACGAAAGTAAAGTGAGAAGTATGAGTAATATAACATTGTGCATGACGAGACGTATGAATGTGGAGAAGACGAAATTTGTGGGCTTGGATAGAAAGTTCTAAACAGACCAGATTTTAAACGAAAGTAAAGTGAGAAGTATGAATAATACAACATTCATACTTTCTTGAACCATACACCGTCATCTTGGACCAAATAATACTTTCTTGGACCATACACCGTCATCTTGGACCAAATAATATTTCTTGGACCATACACCGTCATCCTGGACCAAGTAATACTTTCTTGGATCAAGCACCGTCATCTTGGACCAAATAATACCTTCTTGGACCAAAGAATACTTTCTTGGACCAAATAATACTATTTCGGACTATACACCGTCATCTTGGACCAAATAATACTTTCTAGGACCATACACCGACGTCTTGGACCAAATAATACTTTCTTGGATCATACACCGTCATCTTGGACCAAATAATACTTTCTTGGACCATACACCGTCATCCTGGACCAAATAATACTTTCTCGGACCATACACCGTAATTTTGGACCAAATAATACTTTCTTGGACCATACACCGTCATCTTGGACCAAATAATACTTGTTTGGTCCAAGAAAGTATTATTTGATCCAGGATGACGGTGTGTGGTCACATCCCAAAATACATTATGGTATCCTAAATTCTCCAATGGATCAAAAGTATATGTTGAAAACATCAAAAGGTCGAAAGAGCACTCCGAGAAGTAATGTAACGCGCTTTGTCCTTCATTGCATGCTCAATGCTGAGTGTCTCGGTCCTCTGTTATGTCTGGAACTTGGTGCATCCCTTCCTAGGCTGGTCCTGGGGCATGAAGAATACAGCGCTTCAAGAGGGTTCTGTCAACTCCTCAATTTGATCTGTCCATCTCATAGGACATCTCCCTCTTGCCCGTTTCGCCTCAGCTATCCCCGTCATCACCGACTTCTCCAGACTCGTTAATCCTTCAAGCGACATGCCGATACAGGATGCTAGAGTTATTTTCCTGAATTTATGTTTTCAAATAAAAAATGTGTTTTGTGGCCGAGTCCTGTTTGCGTATATAAATTCAATTAAATGTGTTCAAGGTTTTTGAAATTCAGGTCGAAACTGGTATATACAATTATAATTAGCAAAAGCGTTGAAATAATTAGCAAATAGATTTACAATAAATACTCTTGTCACCTTCATTTTCAAGCAGACAACAAGACAAGTCTAAGTTATTGCTTGTCTGATGTAATGGGGATAGAACATTGAAGTAATGGGGATAGAACATTGCGAAAGGAAAAGTAAATGAGATATATGAAATGGGTGAATAATTAAACTTGAGGAATTCTGCTATTTGGGTAGTATTTTCTCAGACAGTGGAAGAGTTAAGAGGGATATCCGAGGGCTTGTGTTGTTAGGAAACAAAGTCAATGGGATACTAAAATATATATAATACCGTATATTCAAACCGGAGAGTATTAAAATCTGAAAAGTTGACAATTCAGAACAGTATTTTCCTATCAACTGTGAAATGTGGACGGGGAAAAAGACTAAAAGGCACTGAATAAATGTTGCAAAAATGTGTGCACTTAGAAGAATTAACGGAGTGACAATGTATGACAGAATATGAAATGAAGTGATTAGGGATGAGAGTGAGCTTAAGGCTGATGTGTTAAGTAAGATGAACAAGAGAACTTTAAGATGGTTCAGGCATGTGTAAAGAATAAATGAACAGATATACAGTGCAAATATGAGAAGAAGGCGTGGTAGAGGAAGACCAAGGAAAGTATGGTTGGATCGTATGCGTGATACGTAGAAAGAAGGAAGAGGCTAAGGAAGTGTGCCAAGGCAGGAAAGTATGGCACTCTGTCCTCTCTACGTGCGGTGATATTTATAAATATTTATATTGCTGCTTATTTATTTTCATTTTTTGTATTGTAGTTTGTATGTGTGGATATTATTTTATAATTGTGATTATATTTTGATAAAATTTGGACTCGTCGAGGCTTTTGTCTTCTTATTGCTGACAGTTAATATGAGGTGGTATTTGTAGGTTTACTTATATGTATATGTATATGCTTATGTATATGTATATGTATATGTAAACGAAAGTAAAGTGAGAAGTATGAATAATATAACATTGTGCATGACGAGACGTATGAATGTGGAGAAGACGAAATTTGTGGGCTTGGATAGAAAGTTCTAAACAGACCAGATTTTAAACGAAAGTAAAGTGAGAAGTATGAATAATACAACATTCATACTTTCTTGAACCATACACCGTCATCTTGGACCAAATAATACTTTCTTGGACCATACACCGTCATCTTGGACCAAATAATATTTCTTGGACCATACACCGTCATCCTAGACCAAGTAATACTTTCTTGGATCAAGCACCGTCATCTTGGACCAAATAATACCTTCTTGGACCAAAGAATACTTTCTTGGACCAAATAATACTTTCTAGGACCATACACCGACGTCTTGGACCAAATAATACTTTCTTGGATCATACACCGTCATCTTGGACCAAATAATACTTTCTTGGACCATACACCGTCATCCTGGACCAAATAATACTTTCTCGGACCATACACCGTAATTTTGGACCAAATAATACTTTCTTGGACCATACACCGTCATCTTGGACCAAATAATACTTGTTTGGTCCAAGAAAGTATTATTTGATCCAGGATGACGGTGTGTGGTCACATCCCAAAATACATTATGGTATCCTAAATTCTCCAATGGATCAAAAGTATATGTTGAAAACATCAAAAGGTCGAAAGAGCACTCCGAGAAGTAATGTAACGCGCTTTGTCCTTCATTGCATGCTCAATGCTGAGTGTCTCGGTCCTCTGTTATGTCTGGAACTTGGTGCATCCCTTCCTAGGCTGGTCCTGGGGCATGAAGAATACAGCGCTTCAAGAGGGTTCTGTCAACTCCTCAATTTGATCTGTCCATCTCATAGGACATCTCCTTCTTGCCCGTTTCGCCTCAGCTATCCCCGTCATCACCGACTTCTCCAGACTCGTTAATCCTTCAAGCGACATGCCGATACAGGATGCTAGAGTTATTTTCCTGAATTTATGTTTTGAAATAAAAAATGTGTTTTGTGGCCGAGTCCTGTTTGCGTATATAAATTCAATTAAATGTGTTCAAGGTTTTTGAAATTCAGGTCGAAACTGGTATATACAATTATAATTAGCAAAAGCGTTGAAATAATTAGCAAATAGATTTACAATAAATACTCTTGTCACCTTCATTTTCAAGCAGACAACAAGACAAGTCTAAGTGATTGCTTGTCTGATTAACGAATTTCTAGTCTCCAGTCTGATCTTTTGATAAGTAAATTGTAGGAGAGATGGGAAGAGAAATAGATGAGAATGAGTGGTGCAGAATTCAAAGTAATGGGGATAGAACATTGCGAAAGGAAAAGTAAATGAGATATATGAAATGGGTGAATAATGAAACTTGAGGAATTCTGCTATTTGGGTAGTATTTTCTCAGAAAGTGGAAGAGTTAAGAGGGATATCCGAGGGCTTGTGTTGTTAGGAAACAAAGTCAATGGGATACTAAAATATATATAATACCGTATATTCAAACCGGAGAGTATTAAAATCTGAAAAGTTGACAATTCAGAACAGTATTATCCTATCAACTGTGAAATGTGGACGGGGAAAAAGACTAAAAGGCACTGAATAAATGTTGCAAAAATGTGTGCACTTAGAAGAATTAACGGAGTGACAATGTATGACAGAATATGAAATGAAGTGATTAGGGATGAGAGTGAGCTTAAGGCTGATGTGTTCAGTAAGATGAACAAGAGAACTTTAAGATGGTTCAGGCAAGCCCACAAATCGCCGTCGCCATCGATGTCACCATCGATGTGCATGTATTATAACAGTGTAGATACTGGTATCATACTGCGACAGTTCTATTTGAAAGCCTCCGATCGTAATATTTTCGTGTCCGTGTAGCGCGGGGAAACATTGTCAACTTACTACTATACTGTTAGTTAATTGATATAGTGTAAATCCCATATTTTATAACAGTTTAGGTCCTTTTTTTTTTAATTTTCAAAACATGAACGTTCGTGAAAGTTTTTGGAAAAAAAAGTTTTTCGGAATTGCTAAAAATAAATGGTACTACAGAGAACCACGGTTAATCCGAGTCACGGACGATTGATCCCGGATAATCAGCGCTGTACTGTACTGTACTGTATGCTCGAAATACTTACATTTATCTGTGCTGCGGAAATTTAGCTATCGTGGCTGGAGCTGTCAACTGTTCTTGAGACAATTCCGAGACATGTCACCCGAAAAAGAAATTGATATACTCGTTTAACCGAGGAAACTTTCTGTGTGCAAAAATAGTGTCCCGAAGAAATGTTTACGCGAGTTAAATGATTATAAATTCAATATTTATTAAGGTACGAATGAGTGTCCACAGTCCGTGACGAGTATAATAGAAGGCACGATACAAAGTGGGGGATCAGGGTACCTGATCTCGGTGCCACCGGAGGTTAAGGTACGAATGAGTGTCTACAGTCCGTGACGAGTATAATATAAGCCACGATATAAAGTGGGGGGATCGGGTATCTGACCTCGGTGCCACCGGAGTTACGAATGAGTGCCTACAGTCCGTGACGAGTATAATAAGAAGTAACGATATAAAGTGGGGGGATCAGGGTATCTGACCTCGGTGCCACCGGAGATTACTATGTAAACACATTTATGATAGGCATATCCTGTTGCGTATAGGGCAAGGGGTTTCAGTACCTGCAGCTTGTCTGCGTCTTGTTTCTCTACTGGCTCCCTGATACCTATACTTCAGAAAATGTAGCATGGTCCCTGTGACAGTTCACAAATTTGCCCCAATACAACCTTGTAACGACGTTCGGTTATTTGAATTATTTTATCAACTTTAATATAAGCCTCGATTCTAATAAATAGCGAGTTATTTAGGTAAATACATTACATAAAACTAACAATAATGACAAATGAATACATCTTGTTAAAAATTTGCAAAAACGTGGCAGTTTGTTAAAATCAAACAATATTTGGTGACGTTTGTCAAAAGTCACTACGTTAGTCTGCATTGGCTAGGGATGGGGTATACGATAATTGGATTTTACATTTTTTATACCTAAAATTAATGTTCGTAATAAGTATTAATTTATAGTGGATCTTGGCCTATTTAAAGAAAGATACAAATCATACAATACATTAGAAAGTCAGTATAATGATAATTAGGAATTAAAACGTCAGTTTAGAGAAAAACAATTTTTCGATTTATAAAAAAAACTATTCGATTTGTAAAAAGAAACGAATTTATCCCATCCCTTTGAGACATGACGTTTCAAACGTCACAGGAACGATCCTACATTTTCTCAAGAATAGCAACGGTTCCACTCCAAGTGGCTTTGTCTGCTCCCAATTGTACTAAGCATTAATGTTTTTAGGCATCTCACGCAGTATGCCCTTGTATCTCTCGCACTGACCGCGCCCCGTGCCGTGCCTCCTGCCCTCCGTTAGCCCGCAAAAGAGGATGTTTCTCGGGAGTCTGTACTCGGCCATACGAGCCACGTGTCCAGACCAACACCGAACTCTCAATGTTACAGTTCTTTGCTCCTCTCACATTGGTCGAGGATTTGTACATATGCGTGCACAAAAATGCATTTCTTCCGATTGTCATTATTATTATTATCATTTCTTTTCTTCGTGTCTTTTGGCTCAGTTACTGGTTTATTTGAATGTTTCTTTTATTCAGACGAAGGATATTACGATTCGGCGTGGGCTAAAAATTCTCGAGAAATCAAATTATTCCTGGTTTTTACATATTTGAGCGTTGTCCCACTAAAAATTTCCTGTCGCATTTCGACTGTAACTATGTCTAGAATATAATGAATTGTCATTTTTTTGCGCGTTCGCGCTAGGCACGCCATCTCCTCTCATTTTTCGCGCGTGCGCCCTAGGCACGCCGTCTCCTATCATGTTTCGCGCGTGCGCGCTGACACGCCGTTTGTTTCGCGCGTGCGCGCTTGGCACGACGTGTCCTGTCATATTTCGCGCGTGCGCGCTAGTCACGGCGTCTCTTGTCATGTTTCGCGCATGCGCGCTAGACACGCCGTCTCCTGTCATGTTTCGCGCATGCGCGCTGACACGCCGTTTCCTGTCAACAAACAAACACCGGTCAATTATCGTTTTGACGTTTCATGATGTATTGTTTCCCGTTTATGTTGAATCATTGTTGAAATAAAATAAAAAAATGCATTTCTTCCGATTGTCATTATTATTTATTTTTTTCGTGTCTTTTGGCTCAGTTACTTGTTTATTTGAATGATTCTTTTATTCAGATGGAGGATATTACGATTCGCCGTGGCATAAAAATTCTCGAAAAATCAAATTATTCTTTGTTCTTACATATTTGAGCGTTGTCCCACTAAAAATTTCCTGTCGCATTTCGACTGTAACTATGTCTAGAATATAATGAATTGTCATTTTTTTGCGCGTTCGCGCTAGGCACGCCGTCTCCTGTCATGTTTCGCGCGTGCGCGCTAGGCACGCCGTCTCCTATCATGTTTCGCGCGCGCGCGCTGACACGCCGTTTGTTTCGCGCGTGCGCGCTTGGCACGACGTGTCCTGTCATATTTCGCGCGTGCGCGCTAGTCACGCCGTTTTTGTCATGTTTCGCGCGTGCGCGCTAGGCAGCCGTCTCCTGTCATGTTTCGCGCATGCGCGCTAGGCATGCCGTTTTTTGTCGTTTTGCGCGTGCGCGCTAGGCACGCCGTCGTTTGTCATTTTTCGCGCTAGTCACGTCGTCTTTTGTCATGTTTCGCGCGTGCGCGCTAGACACGCCGTCTCCTGTCATGTTTCGCGCATGCGCGCTGACACGCCGTTTCCTGTCAACAAACAAACACCGGTCAATTATCGTATTGACGTTTCATGATGTATCGTTTCCCGTTTATGTTGAATCATTGTTGAAATAAAATAAAAAAATGCATTTCTTCCGATTGTCATAATTATTTTTTTTTTCGTGTCTTTTGGCTCAGTTACTTGTTTATTTGAATGATTTTTTTATTCAGATGGAGGATATTACGATTCGCCGTGGCATAAAAATTCTCGAAAAATCAAATTATTCTTTGTTCTTACATATTTAAGCGTTGTCCCACTAAAAATTTCCTGTCGCATTTCGACTGTTACTGTGTCTAGAAGAAAATTAATTGTCTATGTTTTGTGCGTGAGCGCTAGGCACGCCGTCTCCTGTCAACAAACAAACACCTGTCAATTATCGTTTTACAAATACCACCTCATATTAACTGTCAGCAATAAGAAGACAAAAGCCTCGACGAGTCCAAATTTTATCAAAATATAATCACAATTATAAAATAATATCCACACATACAAACTACAATACAAAAAATGAAAATGAATAAGCAGCAATATAAATATTAATAAATATCACCGCACGTAGAGAGGACAGAGTGCCATACTTTCCTGCCTTGGCACACTTCCTTAGCCTCTTCCTTCTTTCTACATATCACGCATACGATCCAACCATACTTTCCTTGGTCTTCCTCTACCACGCCTTCTTCTCATATTTGCACTGTATATCTGTTCATTTATTCTTTACACATGCCTGAACCATCTTAAAGTTCTCTTGTTCATCTTACTGAACACATCAGCCTTAAGCTCATTCTCATCCCTACTCACTTCATTTCATATTCTGTCATGTCATCTTGGACCAAATAATATTTTTTGGACCATACACCGTCATCCTGGATCAACTAATACTTTCTTGGATCAAGCACCGTCATCTTGGACCAAATAATACCTTCTTGGACCAAAGAATACTTTCTTGGACCAAATAATACTATTTCGGACCATACACCGTCATCTTGGACCAAATAATACTTTCTAGGACCATACACCGACGTCTTGGACCAAATAATACTTTCTTGGATCATACACCGTCATCTTGGACCAAATAATACTTTCTTGGACCATACACCGTCATCCTGGACCAAATAATACTTTCTCGGACCATACACCGTAATTTTGGACCAAATAATACTTTCTTGGACCATACACCGTCATCTTGGACCAAATAATACTTGTTTGGTCCAAGAAAGTATTATTTGATCCAGGATGACGGTGTGTGGTCACATCCCAAAATACATTATGGTATCCTAAATTCTCCAATGGATCAAAAGTATATGTTGAAAACATCAAAAGGTCGAAAGAGCACTCCGAGAAGTAATGTAACGCGCTTTGTCCTTCATTGCATGCTCAATGCTGAGTGTCTCGGTCCTCTGTTATGTCTGGAACTTGGTGCATCCCTTCCTAGGCTGGTCCTGGGGCATGAAGAATACAGCGCTTCAAGAGGGTTCTGTCAACTCCTCAATTTGATCTGTCCATCTCATAGGACATCTCCTTCTTGCCCGTTTCGCCTCAGCTATCCCCGTCATCACCGACTTCTCCAGACTCGTTAATCCTTCAAGCGACATGCCGATACAGGATGCTAGAGTTATTTTCCTGAATTTATGTTTTCAAATAAAAAATGTGTTTTGTGGCCGAGTCCTGTTTGCGTATATAAATTCAATTAAATGTGTTCAAGGTTTTTGAAATTCAGGTCGAAACTGGTATATACAATTATAATTAGCAAAAGCGTTGAAATAATTAGCAAATAGATTTACAATAAATACTCTTGTCACCTTCATTTTCAAGCAGACAACAAGACAAGTCTAAGTGATTGCTTGTCTGATTAACGAATTTCCAGTCTCCAGTCTGATCTTTTGATAAGTAAATTGTAGGAGAGATGGGAAGAGAAATAGATGAGAATGAGTGGTGCAAAATTCAAAGTAATGGGGATAGAACATTGCGAAAGGAAAAGTAAATGAGATATATGAAATGGGTGAATAATTAAACTTGAGGAATTCTGCTATTTGGGTAGTATTTTCTCAGATAGTGGAAGAGTTAAGAGGGATATCCGAGGGCTTGTGTTGTTAGGAAACAAAGTCAATGGGATACTAAAATATATATAATACCGTATATTCAAACCGGAGAGTATTAAAATCTGAAAAGTTGACAATTCAGAACAGTATTTTCCTATCAACTGTGAAATGTGGACGGGGAAAAAGACTAAAAGGCACTGAATAAATGTTGCAAAAATGTGTGCACTTAGAAGAATTAACGGAGTGACAATGTATGACAGAATATGAAATGAAGTGATTAGGGATGAGAGTGAGCTTAAGGCTGATGTGTTAAGTAAGATGAACAAGAGAACTTTAAGATGGTTCAGGCATGTGTAAAGAATAAATGAACAGATATACAGTGCAAATATGAGAAGAAGGCGTGGTAGAGGAAGACCAAGGAAAGTATGGTTGGATCGTATGCGTGATACGTAGAAAGAAGGAAGAGGCTAAGGAAGTGTGCCAAGGCAGGAAAGTATGGCACTCTGTCCTCTCTACGTGCGGTGATATTTATAAATATTTATATTGCTGCTTATTTATTTTCATTTTTTGTATTGTAGTTTGTATGTGTGGATATTATTTTATAATTGTGATTATATTTTGATAAAATTTGGACTCGTCGAGGCTTTTGTCTTCTTATTGCTGACAGTTAATATGAGGTGGTATTTGTGGGTTTACGTATATGTATATGTATATGCTTATGTATATGTATATGTATATGTAAACGAAAGTAAAGTGAGAAGTATGAGTAATATAACATTGTGCATGACGAGACGTATGAATGTGGAGAAGACGAAATTTGTGGGCTTGGATAGAAAGTTCTAAACAGACCAGATTTTAAACGAAAGTAAAGTGAGAAGTATGAATAATACAACATTCATACTTTCTTGAACCATACACCGTCATCTTGGACCAAATAATACTTTCTTGGACCATACACCGTCATCTTGGACCAAATAATATTTCTTGGACCATACACCGTCATCCTGGACCAAGTAATACTTTCTTGGATCAAGCACCGTCATCTTGGACCAAATAATACCTTCTTGGACCAAAGAATACTTTCTTGGACCAAATAATACTATTTCGGACTATACACCGTCATCTTGGACCAAATAATACTTTCTAGGACCATACACCGACGTCTTGGACCAAATAATACTTTCTTGGATCATACACCGTCATCTTGGACCAAATAATACTTTCTTGGACCATACACCGTCATCCTGGACCAAATAATACTTTCTCGGACCATACACCGTAATTTTGGACCAAATAATACTTTCTTGGACCATACACCGTCATCTTGGACCAAATAATACTTGTTTGGTCCAAGAAAGTATTATTTGATCCAGGATGACGGTGTGTGGTCACATCCCAAAATACATTATGGTATCCTAAATTCTCCAATGGATCAAAAGTATATGTTGAAAACATCAAAAGGTCGAAAGAGCACTCCGAGAAGTAATGTAACGCGCTTTGTCCTTCATTGCATGCTCAATGCTGAGTGTCTCGGTCCTCTGTTATGTCTGGAACTTGGTGCATCCCTTCCTAGGCTGGTCCTGGGGCATGAAGAATACAGCGCTTCAAGAGGGTTCTGTCAACTCCTCAATTTGATCTGTCCATCTCATAGGACATCTCCCTCTTGCCCGTTTCGCCTCAGCTATCCCCGTCATCACCGACTTCTCCAGACTCGTTAATCCTTCAAGCGACATGCCGATACAGGATGCTAGAGTTATTTTCCTGAATTTATGTTTTCAAATAAAAAATGTGTTTTGTGGCCGAGTCCTGTTTGCGTATATAAATTCAATTAAATGTGTTCAAGGTTTTTGAAATTCAGGTCGAAACTGGTATATACAATTATAATTAGCAAAAGCGTTGAAATAATTAGCAAATAGATTTACAATAAATACTCTTGTCACCTTCATTTTCAAGCAGACAACAAGACAAGTCTAAGTTATTGCTTGTCTGATGTAATGGGGATAGAACATTGAAGTAATGGGGATAGAACATTGCGAAAGGAAAAGTAAATGAGATATATGAAATGGGTGAATAATTAAACTTGAGGAATTCTGCTATTTGGGTAGTATTTTCTCAGACAGTGGAAGAGTTAAGAGGGATATCCGAGGGCTTGTGTTGTTAGGAAACAAAGTCAATGGGATACTAAAATATATATAATACCGTATATTCAAACCGGAGAGTATTAAAATCTGAAAAGTTGACAATTCAGAACAGTATTTTCCTATCAACTGTGAAATGTGGACGGGGAAAAAGACTAAAAGGCACTGAATAAATGTTGCAAAAATGTGTGCACTTAGAAGAATTAACGGAGTGACAATGTATGACAGAATATGAAATGAAGTGATTAGGGATGAGAGTGAGCTTAAGGCTGATGTGTTAAGTAAGATGAACAAGAGAACTTTAAGATGGTTCAGGCATGTGTAAAGAATAAATGAACAGATATACAGTGCAAATATGAGAAGAAGGCGTGGTAGAGGAAGACCAAGGAAAGTATGGTTGGATCGTATGCGTGATACGTAGAAAGAAGGAAGAGGCTAAGGAAGTGTGCCAAGGCAGGAAAGTATGGCACTCTGTCCTCTCTACGTGCGGTGATATTTATAAATATTTATATTGCTGCTTATTTATTTTCATTTTTTGTATTGTAGTTTGTATGTGTGGATATTATTTTATAATTGTGATTATATTTTGATAAAATTTGGACTCGTCGAGGCTTTTGTCTTCTTATTGCTGACAGTTAATATGAGGTGGTATTTGTGGGTTTACGTATATGTATATGTATATGCTTATGTATATGTATATGTATATGTAAACGAAAGTAAAGTGAGAAGTATGAATAATATAACATTGTGCATGACGAGACGTATGAATGTGGAGAAGACGAAATTTGTGGGCTTGGATAGAAAGTTCTAAACAGACCAGATTTTAAACGAAAGTAAAGTGAGAAGTATGAATAATACAACATTCATACTTTCTTGAACCATACACCGTCATCTTGGACCAAATAATACTTTCTTGGACCATACACCGTCATCTTGGACCAAATAATATTTCTTGGACCATACACCGTCATCCTGGACCAAGTAATACTTTCTTGGATCAAGCACCGTCATCTTGGACCAAATAATACCTTCTTGGACCAAAGAATACTTTCTTGGACCAAATAATACTATTTCGGACCATACACCGTCATCTTGGACCAAATAATACTTTCTACGACCATACACCGACGTCTTGGACCAAATAATACTTTCTTGGATCATACACCGTCATCTTGGACCAAATAATACTTTCTTGGACCATACACCGTCATCCTGGACCAAATAATACTTTCTCGGACCATACACCGTAATTTTGGACCAAATAATACTTTCTTGGACCATACACCGTCATCTTGGACCAAATAATACTTGTTTGGTCCAAGAAAGTATTATTTGATCCAGGATGACGGTGTGTGGTCACATCCCAAAATACATTATGGTATCCTAAATTCTCCAATGGATCAAAAGTATATGTTGAAAACATCAAAAGGTCGAAAGAGCACTCCGAGAAGTAATGTAACGCGCTTTGTCCTTCATTGCATGCTCAATGCTGAGTGTCTCGGTCCTCTGTTATGTCTGGAACTTGGTGCATCCCTTCCTAGGCTGGTCCTGGGGCATGAAGAATACAGCGCTTCAAGAGGGTTCTGTCAACTCCTCAATTTGATCTGTCCATCTCATAGGACATCTCCCTCTTGCCCGTTTCGCCTCAGCTATCCCCGTCATCACCGACTTCTCCAGACTCGTTAATCCTTCAAGCGACATGCCGATACACGATGCTAGAGTTATTTTCCTGAATTTATGTTTTCAAATAAATAATGTGTTTTGTGGCCGAGTCCTGTTTGCGTATATAAATTCAATTAAATGTGTTCAAGGTTTTTGAAATTCAGGTCGAAACTGGTATATACAATTATAAACTGCGTTGAAATAATTAGCAAATAGATTTACAATAAATACTCTTGTCACCTTCATTTTCAAGCAGACAACAAGACAAGTCTAAGTGATTGCTTGTCTGATTAACGAATTTCTAGTCTCCAGTCTGATCTTTTGATAAGTAAATTGTAGGAGAGATGGGAAGAGAAATAGATGAGAATGAGTGGTGCAAAATTCAAAGTAATGGGGATAGAACATTGCGAAAGGAAAAGTAAATGAGATATATGAAATGGGTGAATAATGAAACTTGAGGAATTCTGCTATTTGGGTAGTATTTTCTCAGATAGTGGAAGAGATAAGAGGGATATCCGAGGGCTTGTGTTGTTAGGAAACAAGGTCAATGGGATACTAAAATATATATAATACCGTATATTCAAACCGGAGAGTATTAAAATCTGAAAAGTTGACAATTCAGAACAGTATTTTCCTATCAACTGTGAAATGTGGACGGGGAAAAAGACTAAAAGGCACTGAATAAATGTTGCAAAAATGTGTGCACTTAGAAGAATTAACGGAGTGACAATGTATGACAGAATATGAAATGAAGTGAGTAGGGATGAGAGTGAGCTTAAGGCTGATGTGTTAAGTAAGATGAACAAGAGAACTTTAAGATGGTTCAGGCATGTGTAAAGAATAAATGAACAGATATACAGTGCAAATATGAGAAGAAGGCGTGGTAGAGGAAGGCCAAGGAAAGTATGGTTGGATCGTATGCGTGATATGTAGAAAGAAGGAAGAGGTTAAGGAAGTGTGCCAAGGCAGGAAAGTATGGCACTCTGTCCTCTCTACGTGCGGTGATATTTATTAATATTTATATTGCTGCTTATTTATTTTCATTTTTTGTATTGTAGTTTGTATGTGTGGATATTATTTTATAATTGTGATTATATTTTGATAAAATTTGGACTCGTCGAGGCTTTTGTCTTCTTATTTATGACAGTTAATATGAGGTGGTATTTGTGGGTTTACGTATATGTATATGTATATGCTTATGTATATGTATATGTATATGTAAACGAAAGTAAAGTGAGAAGTATGAATAATATAACATTGTGCATGACGAGACGTATGAATGTGGAGAAGACGAAATTTGTGGGCTTCCGATTGTGATGATGTCGCCATTTAAACTGAATACATTCGCTCGCTTACTGAGCATTTAATTCTCATCTTATTGTAAATATTCATCTAGTTGTAAACTTTATAGTTTAGTTGTAAAATAAGATCACTCCACAGAAGCTCACTGGATAACAAAAGTCTCGGGCCGCGCTGCTTAACCCTTCCTGACCTCTCCTGTGATGTGTAACAAGTACATATTGCTTCTAAACACTTTAATATCTCTATAAATATAATAAATACTGGCTTCAGATTTTAGGTGTTCCTCCGTAATACATTTACGCATTGAATGGAAATATAATATTAATAATAATTAGCACTTATCGGCCACATCAGAGATATTTTGGGAAAATCGGGAATAAATTCACCGATACAATCAAACGTGTGCCAGTGTGTGACAGAGGTGTATTCATTCTAAAAAACCGCTATGGGTGAGGAAGCGACGCTATTCACGTCTCACTCTCACTCTACTTCGGTATGTGGAAACGCAAGAAATAATATCTCAGTTCGGTCGTTTCAGTAGCTCGCGGGCATTCGTTTGAGGTGGTCTCTTCGCCCGTTTTGTGAACGTCGGCCGATGTTTTTTTTTTCATGTTTACAGCAATTAAATTTCAATTATCACTTTTGAATTCAAATTTAAGCGATTGGCTATGAATATTCTTATTTTAAATCTCTCATTTTTACATGTGCATTGAATACACAGCAACGGAACGCGCGGATTTTTTTTAGCACAGAAAGGGAAAGGTTAAGTATAATCCAAATATCAACTACAGACGCGGCAGCCGAGTGCGCCAATGTCGCCCATATAAATAAAATTAACGAGATCCTACGAAGTGGGCATCACTTGACACTGGCGTATACTCCTTCACATAGAGGATTCCACGGCCATTATTCAAAAATATGTCGGCGTTAAATGGCTGTATCTGTCATTTTCATCCCCTATTAAAAATATTTTTAACCCCGCCGATAATACTAAAACAAATTGAAAATTCATTAAAGGCGACACCGGTCAAATAAAAAAATAGATATTTAATCCTGTCATCCATCCTAAATTTGTAATCCATGTCAAGTTAATCTATGGTATCTATGCTTTTAAAGGAACTCCTAACTTTCTGGGTGAGAAATATCAATATATTTGTTTATTATCAAATATATATCGCTATAACACGTTTATTACTGTATAAGGTCCCATTACTTTAATATGTTCGGGACAAAGCGGGTGACTGTTCGGTTAAACATTTCTTGCAGGGTCTTCGAAACAAGTATTGATTTTAATTACATTTTTGGTTTTCTATTTTAGAGGACGTCGTGGTACGTCTTTTAAAAGTTGATTGCAAATGACTCGGCGTGAGTATTATATTATGCCCGCTTACGCTCACCAGAGACAGTGTAGTAGCGGAGGATGTAGCGTCGAGCCTACATTTCAGGAGTCATTCTAGTTTCACGGATTAAGCTAAGTGCGCAGCTTTCATCCTGGCGATTCATCAGTATGAAACACAATTACACAAGTCTTGTATTTGTCTTCTAGAATCGTTGAATTTTTCGAGATAATTCTGGTGTAATTAATTAATTTGGTCACAAAACGGTGTATTTATGAAAATATAAACGACACTTTTATGTCATTTCCATGTCGGCCGGTTCATTCGAAACACATCGCGCAGTATTTGTTAGCTATTTCAAAATTTAAATTACGAACATAATACGGAAAAAATTAGGAGAAATACGATATGAATCGGTCTGTTTGATTGGATCGAGTGAGAAAAAGAGAGAGAGAGTTTTGGAGAAAAAGAAAATAAGAGAAATCATCGAAGTTGTATGAGAAGGGTGTGGTGGGGGCTGAGGACGTGTGTCGAGGTAGGAAAGTCTGGCGCTCTGTCCTCCCTGGCCTACTCCGACAGGGAAATGGCGTGTCGGTATATATGATTGTAATATTCCTGAAAATACTTCGCGTTACTATACTTATGATTGAATGGCTTTCAAGTGAATTCGGTCACAAATCTCGGGTTAACCCTACAATGCATGACATCGTGGATTTTTATGAAATTTATACTAAGCATAGGAAAAGTGATGTATACAACGGGAAAAATGAAAAAAATCAAAAACAATTTTGTGTTTTTTTTTATTGAAAAAATGCATGATAATGCAAATTTGCTTCACACATATTTTGTTGATTTTTACCATGCAGATAAGTTTTACCATGCAGATAAGTTTTACCATGCAGATAAGTTTTACCATGCAGATAAGTTTTGACATGAAAATATTGTATTAATAAATAAAACATACCTGAATTGTTATTATTTTTCAACTTCTAAAACACTTTTATTATAGTTTAATCAATTCTTGAAATGCAGTAAAAAGTTGAATCCACCATTCCTCACACTGGCAAAATTCAAAATAGTTTTTTGAAATACAAACGCTTTTTTTAATTTTTTTTTCGTAAATAGTCAACAACAGATATGTATGATTTTAGTGTATTTTATTCCCAAAAGATAGTCTTGCATTTATCATGATGCAAATTCGCATCCCAATGCACTGCAGGGTTTTAAAAGAATATTTATATTTTATAAAATATGTCATAATATTTGAATATACTAGTCTTATGTATGACACGACAGCATACTTATGTATGACACGACAGCATGCTTATGTATGACACGACAGCATACTTATGTATGACACGACAGCATGCTTATGTATGACACGACAGCATACTTATGTATGACGCGACAGCATACTTATGTATGACACGACAACATACTTATGTATAACACGACAGCATGTTTATGTATGACACGACAGCATACTTATTTATGACACGACAGCATACTTATGTATGACACGACAGCATACTTATGTATGACACGACAGCATACTTATGTATGACACGACAGCATACTTATGTATGACACGACAACATACTTATGTATAACACGACAGCATGCTTATGTATGACACGACAGCATACTTATTTATGACACGACAGCATACTTATGTATGACACGACAGCATACTTATTTATGACACGACAGCATACTTATGTATGACACGACAGCATACTTATGTATGACACGACAGCATACTTATGTATGACGCGACAGCATGCTTATGTATGACACGACAGCATACTTATTTATGACACGACAGCATACTTATGTATGACACGACAGCATACTTATGTATAACACGACAGCATACTTATGTATGACACGACAGCATATTTGTGTATGACGCGACAGCATACTTATGTATGACACGACAGCATGCTTATGTACGACACGACAGCATACTTATGTATGACACGACAGCATACTTATTTATGACACGACAGCATACTTATGTATGACACGACAGCATACTTATGTATGACACGACAACATACGTATGTATAACACGACAGCATACTTATGTATGACACGACAGCATACTTGTGTATGACGCGACAGCATACTTATGTATGACACGATAACATACTTGTGTATGACGCGACAGCATACTTATGTATGACACGACAGCATGCTTATGTATGACATGACAGCATACTTATGTATGACACGACAACATACTTATGTATAACACGACAGCATTCTTATGTATGACACGACAGCATACTTGTGTATGACGCGACAGCATACTTATGTATGACACGACAGCATGCTTATGTATGACACGACAGCATACTTATGTATGATGCGACAGCACGTAAAATAGAGTAAGATGAAGAAGAATATTGTGGGATGGTTCGGGTGTATCATGTGGAAGGAATGAATGAAGAAAGACTAACAAAATAAATACAAGTACACTGCAAATGTGAGTGGAAGGCGTGCCTCTACAGGCAGACCGAGGAAAGTGTGGTCGGATCAAGTGTAGTATATTTTGAAAGAAGGAATGATGTAGTACGGAGAAGAGACGAAAGATAAGTCTGGAAATCTGTTGTATTCTTCTTCTCAGCGTGATGGTATGTAACATATGAGTATGTCAAGAGCTGTACTGGAACTGGAACTGGCAGTGATAAGAAATAACAAAATAGAAAAATATTTTAAGCAAAGTGACTGATCGATACTGTCGCTTGGTACGGAATGGAATGGAATGGACTTGACTTCCTCTGTTCGAATCATAAGAGCCCTCGCTTGAGAACTGCCACAACTAAATTGAGGCGTGTTTCAATTGACTGTGGTCACTAAATGCAAAATAATTGATTTTTTAATTTTATATACAGTGATACTATGGAACCTGTGCAGTCTGCTGATATCATTTTATATACAGTGTTACTATGGAACCTGCGCAGTCTGCTGATATCATTTTATATACAGTGATACTATGGAACCTGCGCAGTCTGCTGATATCATTTTATATACAGTGTTACTATGGAACCTGCGCAGTCTGCTGATATCATTTTATATACAGTGATACTATGGAACCTGCACAGTCTGCTGATATCATTTTATATACAGTGTTACTATGGAACCTGCGCAGTTTGCTGATATCATTTTATATACAGTGTTACTATGGAACCTGCGCAGTGTGCTGATATAATTTTATATTTTTACAGTACAAATCATGTCGAATCTCCCAAAGTTTCATCGAATGTTGTTTATTTTTTCAGCCATATAAAGGAGTTGATGGAATTCTTCATCTTAAATGATTACATATAAATTGTAACACAGACAAGGAAGAAGAAAGCAGAGATGAGCGCGCAGGAATCAATCCACAAGCTGGAGTATGGGGAGGGGGAGGGTGCAGCGGTGTCTGTGAAGGAAGAGAGAGTGGATACAGAGCAGTTCGTGGCAGTGAAGACAGTGGAAATCCCAATAACATTCCATCAGGAATGTACTGTTAAATCGGAATTCGCAGCAGTGTCTGTGAAGGAAGAGGCATGGGATGCAGAGCAGCTCGGGACAGAGTGGGGCCCGCAGTACGGTATAGATATAGAGGAGGCTGATGTCAAGGGGGAGTGCGTTCATGTCAGCAGTGCAGGGGCTGGACACAGCCACACAGGACACAGTGAGTGATTTATGGGATTGACAAACTTTAGTATTTTTTTTTATCTTCTTCTTAAAATTTCTATAAACTCAAGAGTCTGTTACTGCAGGATTGTCCTCCTGTGATGCTGAGCTCGAGCTATCTCTCCATCGTTTTGAGGGTCTCCCTGGTGGACGCCGTCTATCCGGCACCCCATGCAGAGCTATGTATGGAATTCTTGTGGAATTCATTCTCTGTACATTTTGGTCCAGTATCGTCGACGCTGTCGTCCCCATCTGACCACATCTTGGACCTCACAGACCTCTCGGATTGTGGTGTTCCTTACACGATCACGCAAAATCTTCCCAGCAATAGCGCGTAGAGTTCTCATTTCCGTTGTCCTTAGCATACTTTTGGACTTGACAGTGTCCGCCCTCGCTTTGATGCCACATGTGAGGATAGGTCGCACACAGGTCTTATAAATGTGTACCTTGCTATCCGTTCTCATATCTTTATTCCTCCATATGACATCTCTCAGGCAGCCCGCCACAACTGCAGCTTTATCTACCTGAGGCCTTACTTCTCTGGGGAGGTCACGAGAGCTGAGCAGTTCACTGCCGAGATATCTGAACTGTTCAATTTTTTTTATCAGATAACATAATCTTATCTTATAGAAATCAAATATGTAGAAACAAAACTTTGCTTTATATCGGTCTGAACCGGGATGATATTTTTAATGGAATTCTATCATGAAACACTAATTTTTCTTTACTCCACTCTTACTCTGATCTCTTGAGATCGGCTCGATGAATCATTCAGCCAGCATCCCAGATTGTTACATCTTTTAATAGCCGTATCAGTAAAGATAGAAAAAAAAAATCCCTTCATCAAAGGGAGTTTCAGAGTATTTTGGACGTATAATGCTTTGACGAAAAGTATGAGATCCATTAACTGATACTGAATGGGCAATTTCAAAGCAGTTGAAGTTGAAGAACTTACGGGAGTGGTTTCACTATGGCACTATGGCACCATATCCTTGTTCAGGGCTGCTCCCTCAAGGGGCAGGATACCATTGATGATCGCCATTCTCCGGAGAGAAGAGAAATCTTTAAAGAAAAAAAATTATAAATATTTTATAAATAAAAACTGAAATAAGTTTTTAAGTGGATGAAGAATCACAGATTGGTTACAGCATGTTGAGATGAATAATAATTTGAATCAAATGTTTAATAATTATAATACACTAACTTTATATTTCAGATTTGGCGAGTTCATCAGGTCAAGTGTCCGTTGTGGGCTCTGCGGGTGGCCTCGCTACCGGGGAGCGCTGCGAGTGCGCCCAGTGCGGGGAGGTGTACCTCAGTAAAGACAGTTTAATAGGTCACTTACGGGAACATGGAGGTATTAATGAATTGTATTTTTGCTGTGTAAAAAGAATTTGATTCACAATTCACACATCTGGTGCGTATTGTACAATAGTTAGAAAGAGAATGCATTCGTAACGATATACTGTCTTGATTATTATATGTTTTACAATAAATTGTCTTATAAATCCATCAGAGTTCATCAACTTTTTATGGAGTTCGAAGAAGTCAATCTCCTTCTGATAATTACACATATCTATCAGTAAATCTATCTTCCGACAAATATTTTAGTGCAGTCATAGACCAAGAGGCCGTGTGCTGGATCTGGTTTCAACTCCGCGCATGCATACGAGTAAGTCATTTGTGAAGAGGAACATGCAGTTCTTTGCGACAAGAATTTACGTCGCGTTCTCAGGGAAAGTGGTGATTTTTATTACGTAACGCCTTCTTTGATATGGGGAGAGTGAGGAACTTCGGGAGGTTTCCACATAGGCATTGGACAATTACTGATGTACATGTTGAGCGTGTGATGAGGAGATGCTGGACATGATTTTGATGTTGTTCAGATTATGATGCGGTAGAAATTATGTGTGTGTATGTGTGATAACTTGGGATTGAAGTATACGTGTATGTAGTAAGGATGCGGTAGGAATTGTGTGTGTGTGTGATAACATAGGATTGATGTATTCGTGTATATAAGGATGTGAATACAGAGAAAGAATGTATCAGCTGAGTGTTTTGGTATTGAGGACAAATATATAGTTAGTGAGTAAGAAATAAAATCACATCGTCACAGGTCTTGCCTAGTGAAACGGTTCCCTATATCCACAAAATAATGTGTTTGCACCGTTATTTACTGTACTGGACGGTTCACCTTTCCATCAAAACTATTAAATACTTCCATCGTATACAGTACAGCACAGCCCAGTGAACTAAATGCCAAATGGCAAAGTTTTTCTGAAGAAGTGTTCAAGTCGCCTCAAGTGCAAACCAGACTGGAATCCTTTTTCTTAAAAATCAGAGTTACAACGGAGTATGTGAGTCCTCTTCTTTCTACCGACCGATATATCTCAATGCCCCTCTCTTCATCTTAAGCGATGCATCTCTGTTCAGTCTGCATTATTTCCTAATATAATTAAGTTAAAATATTATAAGTTAATTTTTTTTTTAGAATTTGGCGATTCCTGGTGGCTACGAAAGTCCTGGAAGGATGAAGCCATTATGATGCAAAGTACAGCTCTAAACAGCCTCGAACACAAAAGCCTTTTCCATGAACATGTTATTATTGAAAGTGGAGATAAATCATTCAGTTGCCCGCAGTGTGGCAAAGGCTTTCGATTTGAAAGTAATTTAAAAAAACATCAAATCATTCACAGTGCTGGGAAGCCACATAGTTGCTCGCAGTGTGAGAAAAAGTTTAGATTAAAAGGAGATTTAAAGAAACATCAAATGATTCACAGCGGAGAGAAGCCGCATTGCTGTTCACAGTGTGGAAGAAGATTTGGGCATAAAAGTCATTTAAAAATGCATCAAATGATTCACAGTGGAGAGAAGTCAGTAAGTTGTCCACAGTGCGAAAAATGTTTTAGGCATAAAAGGGATTTAAAGAAACATCAAATGATTCACACCGGATTGAAGCCACATAGTTGCTTACAGTGTGGAAAAAACTTTAGACATAAAAATGATTTAAATAATCATCAAATGATTCACAGTGGAGAAAAGCCGCATAGTTGCTCGGAGTGTGCGAAAACCTTTAGACTTAAATGTCATTTAAAGAGACATCAAATGATTCACAGTGGAGGAAAGTCAAATATTAGCGCACAGTGTGAGGAAAGCTTTGAAGGAAGAGACCATTTGAATAAACATCTCATTATTCAGAGTGAAGGTTACTTATATATTTGCCCGCAGTGTGGGAAAAGCTTTGCCACAAAGAAATACTTAAAGAAACATCAAATTATTCACAGTGCAGAGAAGCCGCATAGTTGCTCGCAGTGTGAGAAATTCTTTAGGTTGAAAGGAGATTTAAAGAAACATCAAATGATTCACAGCGGAGAGAAGCCACATTGTTGCTTACAGTGCGGTAGAAGATTTGGGCGTAAAAGTCATTTAAAAATGCATCAAATAATCCACAGTGGAGAGAAATCTGTAAGTTGTCCACAGTGCAAAAAAAGTTTTAGACATAACGGGGATTTAAAGCAACATCAAATGACTCACACCGGAGAAAAGCCGCATAGTTGCTTGCAGTGTGGAAAAAACTTTACACACAAAGGTGACTTGAATAAACATGAAATGATTCACAGTGGAGAGAAGCCGCATACTTGCTCGGAGTGTGAGAAAACGTTTCGACTTAAATGTGATTTGAAGAGACATCAAATGACTCACAGTGGAGAAAAGCCACATAGTTGCTCGCAGTGTGAAAAAAGCTTCCGATTTGATGGTGAATTAAAAAAACATCAAATTATTCACAATGGAGAAAAGCCATATACTTGCGCGCAGTGTGGGGAAAGTTTCGAAAGTAAAGACCCTTTAAATAAACACCTCATTATTCACAGCGGAGGTAAATTAGAAATTTGCCCGCAGTGCGGTAAAAGCTTCGCCAAAAAGAAATATTTAACAAAACATCAAAGGATCCACAGTGGAGAGAAGCCACACGTGTGTTTGCAGTGCGGGAAAACTTTTGGATTTAAAGATAAACTGAAGAAACATCTCACGATTCACAACTGAAAGAAAACTGTTTTATATAATAGATGCTCAATTAAGTCTCTACGTTTTTGTCATTGTTGCACAGTAGGCAGGCAACTTGGTTGTGGCACAGTAGGCAGGTGACTTCGTTGTTGCACAGTAGGCAGGCAACTTCATTGTTGCACAGTAGGCAGGTAACTTGGTTGTGGCACAGTAGGCAGGTGACTTCGTTGTTGCACAGTAGGCAGGCAACTTCATTGTTGCACAGTAGGCAGGCAACTTCATTATTGCACAGTAGGCAGGCAATTTCATTGTTCCACAGTAGGCAGGCAACTTCGTTATTGCGCAGTAGGCAGGCAATTTCATTGTTGCACAGTAGGCAGGCAACTTCGTTGTTGCACAGTAGGCAGGCAACTTCGTTGTGGCACAGTAGGCAGGCAACTTCGTTGTTGCACAGTAGGCAGGCAACTTCGTTGTTGCACAGTAGGCAGGCAACTTCGTTGTTCCACAGTAGGCAGGCAACTTCATTATTGCACAGTAGGCAGGCAATTTCATTGTTGCACATTCTCATTGTTGCACAGTAGGCAGGCAACTTCGTTGTGGCACAGTAGGCAGGCAACTTCGTTGTTGCACAGTAGGCAGGCAACTTCGTTGTTCCACAGTAGGCAGGCAACTTCGTTATTGCACAGTAGGCAGGCAATTTCATTGTTGCACATTCTCATTGTTGCACAGTAGGCAGGCAACTTCGTTGTGGCACAGTAGGCAGGCAACTTCATTATTGCACAGTAGGCAGGCAATTTCATTGTTCCACAGTAGGCAGGCAACTTCGTTATTGCACAGTAGGCAGGCAATTTCATTGTTGCACAGTAGGCAGGTAACTTCATTGTTGCACAGTAGGCAGGCAACTTCGTTATTGCGCAGTAGGCAGGCAATTTCATTGTTGCACAGTAGGCAGGCAACTTCGTTGTTGCACAGTAGGCAGGCAACTTCGTTGTGGCACAGTAGGCAGGCAACTTCGTTGTTGCACAGTAGGCAGGCAACTTCGTTGTTGCACAGTAGGCAGGCAACTTCGTTGTTCCACAGTAGGCAGGCAACTTCATTATTGCACAGTAGGCAGGCAATTTCATTGTTGCACATTCTCATTGTTGCACAGTAGGCAGGCAACTTCGTTGTGGCACAGTAGGCAGGCAACTTCGTTGTTGCACAGTAGGCAGGCAACTTCGTTGTTCCACAGTAGGCAGGCAACTTCGTTATTGCACAGTAGGCAGGCAATTTCATTGTTGCACATTCTCATTGTTGCACAGTAGGCAGGCAACTTCGTTGTGGCACAGTAGGCAGGCAACTTCATTATTGCACAGTAGGCAGGCAATTTCATTGTTGCACATTCTCATTGTTGCACAGTAGGCAGGCAACTTCGTTGTGGCACAGTAGGCAGGCAACTTCGTTGTTGCACAGTAGGCAGGCAACATCGTTGTTCCACAGTAGGCAGGCAACTTCGTTATTGCACAGTAGGCAGGCAATTTCATTGTTGCACATTCTCATTGTTGCACAGTAGGCAGGCAACTTCGTTGTGGCACAGTAGGCAGGCAACTTCATTATTGCACAGTAGGCAGGCAATTTCATTGTTCCACAGTAGGCAGGCAACTTCGTTATTGCACAGTAGGCAGGCAATTTCATTGTTGCACAGTAGGCAGGTAACTTCATTGTTGCACAGTAGGCAGGCAACTTCGTTGTTGCACAGTAGGCAGGCAACTTCGTTGTTCCACAGTAGGCAGGCAACTTCGTTATTGCACAGTAGGCAGGCAATTTCATTGTTGCACATTCTCATTGTTGCACAGTAGGCAGGCAACTTCGTTGTGGCACAGTAGGCAGGCAACTTGGTTGTGGCACAGTAGGCAGGTGACTTCGTTGTTGCACAGTAGGCAGGCAACTTCATTGTTGCACATTCTCATTGTTGCACAGTAGGCAGGCAACTTCATTGTTGCACAGTAGGCAGGCAACTTGGTTGTGGCACAGTAGGCAGGTGACTTCGTTGTTGCACAGTAGGCAGGCAACTTCATTGTTGCACAGTAGGCAGGTAACTTGGTTGTGGCACAGTAGGCAGGCAATTTCATTGTTGCACATTCTCATTGTTGCACAGTAGGCAGGCAACTTCGTTGTGGCACAGTAGGCAGGCAACTTCATTATTGCACAGTAGGCAGGCAATTTCATTGTTCCACAGTAGGCAGGCAACTTCGTTATTGCACAGTAGGCAGGCAATTTCATTGTTGCACAGTAGGCAGGTAACTTCATTGTTGCACAGTAGGCAGGCAACTTCGTTGTGGCACAGTAGGCAGGCAACTTCAATAAGCGCAGTCTGTGTTCATAAGTATACTTGAGATATTACACTTGGAATTTTCGTTGCCTTTTTTTAACCCTTTCAAGAAGTTAAATATTCTTTATAAAATAAGGATAACCAAATTCTTGCCGAGGTCTAACACAGCGGTCGACAACCTATACATATGCACTGAAGTGCCATTTTTTTAAGTATTGGACACTCCGCGTGCCACTGATGCATCCAGGAATTCTTAATGGGGGGCTTGAAGACAAATCTGTCTTTAAGAAATTTAATATTTATTTAACTACTTGTTAATTACATCATTATAATTTAAATTACTCCCATGGTCCCATGCGCAATATCAATTGGAGGCCTTGGTCAAAATTAAAGCGAGATTTAGTGCAGCAAAAAATTTTGGATTTTACCCCTCAAAAGTTTGTCATTTCGATTGAGAAAATGAGCCACGCATCGAGAATATTTTTGATGTTTTCCCAAAAAAGACATTTTTTTTAATAAAACATTTTTATTAATGTACTGAAGAATTTCATTCTTTATGCCGTGCTATCCTTCTATAAAACCTTCCAGTAGCACGCGTGCCATAGATTACCGACAGCCGGTCTAACATAATATGTCTTATAACGTAACAAAAATATTTATGGAGTCATCTGACCGAAAGCTTCCTTTGTAATGTAGACAAGTTTATGTGTATCGGCTGTCTTTACAATATTACAATAATCAATGAAAATATTCAAAGTCAATTATGGCATATTGTAAATGGAATAGTCGGTCTCCCAGTCCAGAGATAATACGTGTGAATTGTGAAGACTCCGGAAGATTCTCCAAAACTCACTGATCCGACTCAGTTACCCGACTCAGTTACCCGAATCAGTTACCCGACTCAGTTACCCGACTGTTCTTTATATTGTTAATTAAATGTAATTTTAATTTGAATATTTTCATATATATTTAGAAAGATGTACGTACCGGTATACCGAACAGGTCGCACCTTACCACAGAAGCGCATACTGCAGGGCGGGTCTCCCGCCCCTTATTCCACAGCGGAACTTTTCAGGAAGTATCGGGTCCTTAACGTAGCCTACTTATGGTACACTTCAAATCCATTCTCTGGCTCCATCATCAAGAATAAGAGAAAATGCAAACTAAGCAGAGACACATGATACGCACGGCAACCGATCAAATGTTCATCATCCCAGAAGAGTTAGAACATCTTTTGTCCAAAGGCAGTATGCCCATTTGGCTCCCGTGACATACAACAGGGTGCCGAATTCAATAAAGGCAAAAGTGTATCGGAACACAGTTGTTATTGCGACAGCTCACAGAGTGCCGGGGCTCGGGCAGGAGGAATGACCTGTAGCAGAGGTCTGTGTCAACTGTCGAGTGAGGTCTGGATTGTGTGATTGTGTGAGGCACATTATGAGGGGGATTTTTATACTTCATCATTCTAGACAAACTGAAAAGTGGAAACTATCACCTCTGTGACCTAGAATGGCTTATGTCAGGCAGCCGGCACCACCATAACCTTCAAATTGGAATCATAGCTTCTGCGTATTCTTCGATTCACTTTTTCGACCTCCTCGTCTTTCAATATGGTCAGTCATAATATATTTTTAGGTAGCAAAGATGCAAAACGAAGCACAGTACAAAAAAACACCTCAAACACTGTCAGAAATGACTACGCACAGGCTATGTGTAAACAATGACGCCTTTTGAACGCTTTCATTACAATGTTGCCATTTTGCGAATCGCCAGTAGTGTATTTATTGTTACCCACTATGTTTGTGACTCGAATATAAAGAGACCCCCCTATTTGCGTGTCGCCTTTTAAAAAAGAAACCTCGCCTTATAGTCTGGCTAATACGGTAATATAATATAATATAATGTAATATGTACATGAAAGGTGTGAATTGAATGGGCCGAGTATTTATTTATTTTTTTAAAACAGGCTTAGCCCAATTACTTTTAAAATTACAAGACATTAAAAAAGAAGAAAAATTACATAGAAAAAAAAAAATTATATAAATTAAAAAAATAATGCATATGCATACAAACGAGTATATACACACAAACATATGATACACATATATTCACAGTCGTTTAGGTATGTTGATGAGTGCTTTCTAAGGCGCTCAATCTTAGAAGAACACTTACTTTTGCTTTTGGTAATGTGATATGGAATATGTCAATATCCGAAGCAGTCCCGTTCAGAAGAGTTAAGGCCCTTCCGACAGGCATAGCGGCTGGAAGACCCGTTCTTGCGTATGTTATTGAGAACAGTTCTTGCCGTATGTTATTGAGAACAGTTCTTGCCGTATGTTATTGAGAAGAGTCTTGCAGTATGTATATGAAAAGTCCAAAGTGATGGTTGTTGAGAAAGTTGGAGTTGGAGTGTGTGTGAGTTGGAGTGTATGTGTGTTGGAGTGTGTATGTGTGTGAAATCAAAGTGGAAATGGGCACATTAGAGTGAGTTGGGGAAATTTCGTAGTTTAGAAGCATGGCCTAACCAATTGCGATATTACAAAAAGAGCAGCAACAGATATTAGAGTGAATGGTAAGTTAAAGAATTTGTTTACCCATCGAAGTATTTTAAGAGAAGCAAAGCTACTTATCGTGGAATATTGGCACCGACATTAGAATGTGCAAAATATTTACTTGGACTCTTGTAATCATGTCACATCTAATGGCCGCGCCAAGTGCAATATTACAAGAGTAGCAGCAGGTAATAGAGTGAATGGTAGACTATGTTATGTGTTTACCCATCCAAGTATTTCAAGTAAAGTAATACTGGCTACTCATGGTGGAATCTGGACGCCGACATTAGGATACGCAATATATTTGGCCACCTCCTTGGCCTTGGCCTAGTTGGTAGATCGCTCGTCTTTTGAACCGGAGATCGTGAGTTCGATTCCCACTTAAACCTAAATTTTTGGAAAAGGTCTTCAGTCTAGTTTTCACTTATGGCCTCATAAACATATTTCTGGTCGGTTGGAAGAGATTGTCACATGGCAATCATCTCGCAAGGTTATAAGTACTGTATTTAAGGAAAGTGTCAAACATGATTCACTCGGGCTCTGATATAGATGCCAGATGGGATCTCGAGTCTCGAGCTGGAGGTGGAGGTGGAGGTGGAGGAGGTGGAGCCCTCTTGAGGAGAGTTTGTTCTCTAAACTAAGGTGGTATATAAAAAATATGTCCTTTGAAATATACACTTGACCATATTCAAAAATTTTGATTTGGTAAAAAAGTTAATAAAGGAAGATAAATGCGGTAGAAATGAGAGAATTGTGTAGAAATATAAGTAATGAATATTAAAAAAATCAGTAGAATTAAAAATAATAACTACAAGTACCATACATGGTCGCGCGGCAACTGGACTGGACTCTCGTGCGGAAGGTCATCGGCTCGAACCCGCGCTGTGCTACTCCCTTCCAACGAAACAGGCACTTCTTCCGCCTAGTGTTCGATGGCATAAGGATACCTATGACTTCGATCATATCTATTCTTTTAAATAAAAAGAAAGAATTAGCCTGGTGTTGCGCTACCGATTTGTCTAGATTAGGCTCTACGATATATTTGTCAGCAGCATCCTTGAAGTCCACCTTCTTCTTCACAGTCTCACGTCATGTCTGGTCGTCGATATGTGGATGCATGTTGGTCTGCACGGTCCACCCCGCCCGTAGATTTCATGTAGTTCAGTACCACGGCTGGTTTCTCTGTTACCAATTACAATTACCCACTAGAACTCTGATATCACTTGTTTCTAACAAACTTCCATTTGTTTTGTCCCCATACATACTGGAAATAAACCCATCTTCACTCTCACTTAGTTTGAAATTTTCTTCCATTTTTAAGGATGAAAATAAAAACTAAAATATTTTTACACATACTAAATTGAACAATACAAATGCGTCCGAATGGTAGCAATGACCTTGCAAAACTGATCAAGAGTGTTTATACCGGGTCTAATAGGTACCTAGACCTTTTAACAATACAAATGTACATTATGGCGACCTATAGTATAGTCGCCAACGGAGTTACAAAAGAATTTACCATGTCGACATATTGTCGTCAACGGAGTAGAAAGGATTAATATGTAATTTATATTTATATTGGAGAGATGGCCGGAGCTCAGCACCACAGGAGGAGGGGGAGGACAATCCTGCAGTAACAGACTCGCGAGAGTCTACAGAAAGTTTAAGAAGAAGATGATCATTTATATTTAATATATAATTATAACAATATATACATATATGTACGAGTATATGTTATTATAATATTAATAATTATATTATTATTATATTACAATTCATTACTATATATTGTAATATAATAAAATAATATTATTAATAACATATTATTAATAATATAATAAACATAATATAATAAAAAATCAATAATTAAATAATTATTTGAAAATTATTTTTTTCATTAATAATAACATAAAAATATTAATATATTTAATATTAAAAAATATTAATTTAATATTATTAAGTGTATTATATTATTATTATTATTTATTATTAAAAATAATATTTATTTATTTAATTGAGAGAGATTTTCTAGAATTAAATTCCAAATGAACATTTTTTATTTAATTAAGAGAGATTTTCTTGAATTAAATTCCATGTAACCATTTCCTAATCCTTAAAAATAAATTATAAATTGGTTTGACTGTTTATAATATCTATTTTTTTAATAATAGCCCTCTGCTACATATGTTTCCCGTTTAAAATCCATCCCCTTGGATATCCAGACCCTGTTCTGCCCGTAAGATTCATTTTACCCCGCCCCATTTACCATTGAATCACAACTCACCCCACTTCTCTCCCCCTACCTCATTCCTCTTATAATAGTGTTTGCCGACGGATGGTTTCTGCGCAACGCACCTTTTCTTTAAGGAAGGACGAGACCTCGGTAACGGCAGACCATCGCGGATGCGCCGCGCCATCTGCCGTTATATTGCACGCACTTATTTCGATATTCCTCCGAGTGCTGGAAAATTGTCAACCCGTTCCATCACTTCCGATATATTGTATTTTGCAAAGAAAAATTCCTCAACGAGGCACTCGTTCATTGAAGAACTAGTTCATATACACGTGTGTACTACACTTGGTATTTATCATTGGAGAACTAGTTCATATACACGTGTGTACTACACTTGGTATTTATCATTGGAGAACTAGTTCATATACACGTGTGTACTACACTTGGTATTTATCATTGGAGAACTAGTTCATATACACGTGTGTACTACACTTGGTATTTATCATTGGAGAACTAGTTCATATACACGTGTGTACTACACTTGGTATTTATCATTGGAGAACTAGTTCATATACACGTGTGTACTACACTTGGTATTTATCATTGGAGAACTAGTTCATATACACGTGTGTACTAGACTTGGTATTTGTCATGTGTATTTAGTGCTCATTTAGTTAAAATATTATATGAGTATGTTGGATTGGATTATTTTAAAAATAGTTTGTTCCAATATTATTTTATTACAATACTGAGAGATATTTAGTTATTTATTATATAATATTAGTAATTTTGAATTCACTTTTTTCCATTGACCTCCGAACCCGAATGGATCCCAGGGGTCGATATCGACCAGTTTGGTGCCCCTTTGTATAGCGCCCAGCACCAGCACCAGCACCAGACTAATATGCAATATCATCTTTACTTTAGCTAAACATCCCAGTTCCCCACGTTCCAGTCTTTTCTCTATTTTATAAAATAATGATAATTAATAAAACCATTTTGATTGATTATTATATTATAGATTGCTCTTGTACTACTTTATTAAAACTGTCCATACAGTGTACAGTGAGACTCTGGAACCAGTTACAGACTGATGTTAGACTCTGGGACCAGTTACAGACCGAAGTTAGGCTCGCCCCGTCCTGAACTGAAAAATCTCTTTGTTTCCAGTCAATAATATAATGTATTATTTTCCTGATTTACCTTTCCCTCCACAGTTCTTTCCTTTGATCGATGATATCTCATATTATATGAAAGGGAATGTTCGGCTGGTTGTCCATCTTTGTTGGGTTTATGAACGTATGTTCATCGATTTCGTGGGGATGGATAGTCGTTTGAATGTTTTTTTGCGGCCGTGTAACTTGCTTTATTCGCTTTTGTCCGGTCGGTTGAAAAAGATTCCTGCCTGGCAATAAGCCCGACAGATTGTATTTGCGATCGAGTGTCATATAAATAAAGGTAAATAAATAAAACAAAACATTAACAGAAAGAAATAGACAATGTCGTTTTTTAATTGTTTCTTTAGGTTTTATAAATAACTCGTATTTCTCATTGAAGAAACGCCATTTTTTTTCACTCACGAAGAATCTTAGGGTTTACATTAACTGAAATCTGGTTACCCCAGATATGATAAAAGCGGAGATGTGTACCAGAATAAAAAGAAGTGGAGATCTATTCTCTCTATCTATCCCGATAGGCTTGATGATGATTAAAGAAATAAAATATAAACTGCGTTACCATCATTCGACAAATACAAACGTACGAATTGGGCTTTCGATCCTGAAACCATAGAAAAAACATCTTTCTCCAGTTAGTTACGTTAATCTGAAAAGCAGTCGTTTTTCTATGAACTTTAAATGTCAGAAACGTCGCGACACTCGTTAATCCGATATATAACAGTGATCAGCGCTCAGTTCAAGGAATTAAACGAATGAAATGGCGAGTGAATTCGCTGAATAACATAATTTGTCCGTATTGAAGTTTCTGGGGTAAGGCGTCACTCCTCGGTGAACCGCGCGCTGCTGCCGAGAGTAGGCAGAGCTTGTACAAACTCGTGGTATCGCGTGTAGAACGACTAATCGGTACAGTATTTATCTTATTTATGTATGTTCTCTTATTTATGTATTGGTTCTCTCTCTCTTTGAATAATGGCCGTGAACTCCTATATATGAAGGAGTATACGCCAGTGTCAAGTGATGTATTGGGTCGGTGCGAAAGTTGTTGCCGTTTTAATGGTACTTATTTAGAAATGGTATAAATGCTTGTGTTCTTTCTTGAAACCTTTTTGAAGTGAAACTTCTATAGGCGCGGTAGAGCAAATTAGCTTGAACGTCACGAAAAGTGGAACGCTTCCCGTTCTCCGACTTAAATCGTAATATTTCAAATGAATTTGAAAATTTATTTATAGTAATATAAATAAATAAATATTAAATATACATTTATGATTATCAATACTAAAAAAAATAATTTAATAAATGAACGATAAATTTATTTATTTATTAAATATAAAATTAAATATTATATGATAATAATTAATATTTAATTTAATTAATTAAATAATATTTAATTAAATTAATTTATTATAATTAATAAATATCTGTACCCTAGAAGATAAACCACGGAAGTCACTTTGCACCCTAGCGGATAAACGTCATATGCGTCATACATGAATTGTATGATGCAACGTCGTTTATACTCTGGGGTAAAATGTGACTCCCGTGGTTTATGCTCTAGGGTACAGATATAATATAATAAATAATTTATAATTAATTTTAATTAAAATTCAGCAGTACGGCTAAAAAAATGAAATGATGAAAAAAAACGTATTTGCTTTATTTATTTTATTAAAAACCACAAAGTGAAACAAACATCTTTTCAAAGATTTAAAAAATAAATACACTCGTAGGCACGCTCAATTTCCGTCTTTCTTGTTTCTAGGTTAGACCATGCCCCCTCGCTATCCTTAGCCACTTTGCACGGCAGGCCAGGGTCAGTGCAGGCCAGGTGATGACTTCTCAACAGCAAATCCAAAACTTGAATCTGAGGAAACTGATCCAGGCAATAGTGAAAGAGGAAAATGAGAACACGAACGATGCGGCGAATGTCGAGTACAAAATCCACGTGCGCAAAGCAAATGCCACGGGACAGTTCTCTCAAATCGGAAATACTAATGTTGGAAATGAATATGTCGCCGGAGATTACGGTAAGTTATTTTCAATATTGTTTGAATTTTAGATTGACACATAAAGGAATCGAACTGAACTCCTCGGTAAAATATGGCCAAAAGCCTAGTTTACCGGGGACACGACAAATGAAAGGTAACACAACACACCCAGATACATTCAAATTGTGTGTACATTTTATTTATTTATTATTACACATGACAAGAAATATACATCATTTGCGAAAAAACAACAGGTAATTTAATTTGGACATACATTATTTTAATGGATCTGGGTTTGTCGCCTTTCATTTGTCGTATCCCCAGTAAACTAGGCTTTTGCCTGTATCTCACTGAGAATATTTAGCATGAAAAAATAAATCGATACTTCTTTCCGATTTTTGATTACACAAAAACAAAACCCCGTTGCACGTTCTCATCAACCTGACAAACAGTGACACTCAATTACAACTGGAAACATCATGCGGAATCAAACTCTTCACACATCATCACTCCAGAAAGACCAAAAATGTTCATCCCATAATATACCGCACACAATCATAAGAATAAAAATAAAAACAAAAATATACAGAAACACAAATACAAAACGACAAAAATTAAAACAACAGGAAGAAACCCACACTCAAGAGCCCACACAAATCTTTTCCACATGTCATTTCAACACATCATTCATCCTGAAAGCCCGAGTACTCAAAATCCTGCCGCAATAACAACCACGCTCCGATCGACTGTCTAAATGGTTTTCCTCCCTTTATCTTTATTGAATTCGGCACGCCATTGTATGTCATGGGAGCCAAATAAGCATATTGCCTTCGGGAAAAATAGGTTTTAACTCTAGGGATGGTGAACATTTCATCAGTTGCCATGCGTGTCATGTGTCTGCTGAGTCTGCATCTTCCCTTCCTCTCGATGGTAGTGCCAGAGAATGGATTTGAGATGCAAATTGGATATGTTCAGGACCCGATACACTCTGAAAAGCTCCGCCGTGGGATACCGGGCAGGAAGTTTATTAATTATTTTCACAATCAATTTTTGGGAAACCTGCAATATGTGTTTTTGGGTTAAGGTGCATCCCCCCCAAACTGATATACCCTAAGAAAGTGCCGACTGACATAAGGCGAAGTATATACTTTTAAGAATATTTTCATTGAGCACATATCAAATCATACGGAATATGTATCCTAGTTTCCTGATTTTTGCGCTCAAAGTGTTAATATGGACCTCCCAACGAAGGAACTGATCAACATAAACTCCAAGGTACTTTATACTATCAACCCTTTCCAAAGCGACACAACTACAGTCAGCCATGGGTGAACAAGTGTGCAGTGTTATGTATTTATTTGTAGGTGCTCGAGTTCTTGTAGATATGCTAAATGTGATGTATTTAGTTTTTTGGGAATTTAGAGTAAAACAATTTGAGTCCATCCATTCTTTAGCTACACGTAATTCTTCGTTAGCCTTCGAAAATACATCATCCCATGTCCGGCCCTCGAACAGAAGAACCGTGTCGTCCGCAAAAGTAATAATTTTACCCCTGATAGAAAGATTACAGAACTGATTGATTAAATTATTTGTTGTTTTTTCCATAAATGATGTAGTTATAAAACTTCTCATCGTGTATAAATAAATAAATAAAATAACGTTATTTGTGTTTTGAAAGATGTCGGCTTGATTTTCAAATTCTTATTAATATTATATATAGTAAGGTGCAATTCTTATTAATATTATATATAGTAAGGTGCAATTCTTATTAATATTATATATAGTAAGGTGCAATTCTCATTAATATTATATATAGTAAGGTGCAATTCTTATTAATATTATATATAGTAAGGTGCAATTCTTATTAATATTATATATAGTAAGGTGCAATTCTTATTAATATTATATATAGTAAGGTGCAATTCTTATTAATATTATATATAGTAAGGTTCAATTCACTGACAATCATATTTTATTGCTAACACCCACACTGCATTTCTCTACAAATACTGTATTTTTTGCTAACACCCACACTGCATTTATCTACAAATTATGGCAAAGAAAATCTTCATCATTGTTTTACAGCAAAACTAAGTACCCGGCAGTAAGTATTACAAATCGGGCTTAAGCAAGAGACTGTCGGCCATAATCGGCTAACTTCGGCTTTGTAGAGCGTCGTCTCTGTCACACGATGACGGCCATAACGACTGACAAATCGCGACAGAAAGACACGACGCTCTACAGAGCCGAAGTTAGCCGATTACGGCCGACACAGTCTCTCTAAAGCTCGATGTTTATTACTTACCGCCGGGCACTGTACGAGTACATACTCGTATAATACGAGAAAACATTTTAATTTAAAAATGAAAGGCAACAACATCTCAAACCCAGATCTATAAATATTGTGTGTCCTTATTAAACCTGTTGTCTTTTCACAAATCATGAATTTATAAAATACATACATACCGTCACGCCGTTTCTCTATCGCGGTAGGAAGAGAGGAGAAAGCGCCAGACTTGACAATTATATTTCGCCTCTTCTACGTGTCCATACGCCTTGTTATACAAATCCTACAAACTTTTTACAATTCCTTCATTCAAAATATCATTCACTCGATTGAACTATACTTTCCTCGGCTTTCATTTCACACTCCCTCCACTCACATCTCCACATTCTAATTGTTTCCATATGCCCAAACCATCTCAGATTGCTCTTCATCTTACTGAACACATTCATCACTTAATTCCGTATATTCTGTCATGCGTTATCCCCCCCCGTGTATTGTTCCTAATGCACTCGTTTTTTCAGCATTTATTCGGAAATAAAAAACATTAATCTTATAATTTTTTCAGGTGAACCCGGTCCAAGTAACATCCAATATGAACAAATTGATCAAATATTCATAGTCTCCGGAACTGGCGAATTTTCCGAACTCAAAACAGTTACTTTAGATGCTCAGCAAAAAGAAACGACTGAACCTGACATCACACGAGGTTTGTTATCGAGCCAATTGACCAGTCTGCCAGAAGTGTTGTCCAGTGAAGAAAGGGAAACTCACAATTGTGAAAATTGTAGGGAGAATTGTCGGGGAAGGTGCGATCTCAAAGATCATGCCGAAAAGAACTGTCATAGCTGTGAAACCTGCGGAAAAGTGTACTCATTGAGAAATGCTCTGCTCCGTCACAAATTGACACACAAAGAAAAACCATACCGCTGCGAAGACTGCGGCAAGTGTTTTATTGGAAAATCCGACTTGAGCAACCACAAAAGGGTGCACGGTCAAATCAAACCGTTTACGTGCGCCCAGTGTGGTAAGGGATTTTCCGCAAAAAGCAGCCTCAAAGTACACCTCTCAGTACACAATGAAGCGACTCACAGCTGTGATGTTTGCGGGAAGCTTTTTGCTAAAGAGTGTCTTCTCAAGAGACACAAGAAAATTCACAGTGGACTGAAACCGTATGGCTGTGATATATGTAAGAAGAGGTTCTTGAGGAAATTTGATGCCATTAATCACAAATTGATACATTCAGATATTAAACCTTTCATTTGTAGATTTTGTAGTAAGGCGTTTAGATTGAAAAACGCGTGTAAAGTGCACGAATCGATTCATAACGGAGGAAAAAATCCCCGTTGTAAAATATGTTGCGAGGAATTTTCAAATAATTCTCAATTGGCGGCACATATGCGAGTCCACGACAAAAAGAAACCGATAGAATGCCAGAAGTGCCGTAAAATATTGACATTTGCAGATACTCCAGTCGCGCATTCAACGGATCATACGGAAGTCGAGTCCGTGTGCGGAGAATGTTATAAAACGTTTTCATCCGAAGATGAACGACTGATTGCTCAAAAAAATTTCCACAGTTCAACCGAAATGTTCACTTGTAACAAATGCGGAGATAGTTTTGTAAACGAACATAATTTCACTGAACATAAGAAGAATTATTGTAAAAAAGAATCTATTATAAATGACTTGAAGACAGCCGGAGAATGTAATGAAGTGAAGAAGAAATCTGTCACTTGGAAGAGGCAAATGAAAAGTCTACCCAAATATTTTGGCTGCGAAGAATGTGGTAAAAAATGTTCTAGTAAAAGTAACTTGAACAAGCACAAGGTTATCCATAGTGGAGTTAAGGGTTTTATCTGTGACAAGTGCGGGAAGAGTTTTGCGCGGAGAGGAAATTTAAGGGAGCACGCAAAAGTCCATTCTAAAAAGTACCCATTTTACTGTAGCAAATGTGGAAAAGGGTTTATAGCGAGAAGTAGTTGGATGAAGCACGATAATGTGTGTTGTGTCGTAAACCCTTACGTCAATCCAGGACCTGAGAAGAATGAGTTCGTCTCTAAAGAAATACAACAAAGCGACGAAGAATTAGATCCAATTAGGCTGAAAGGTACAGTTGAAGAGAACGTGGATACGGGTGATAGAGGAGAGACTTTTGAATGCGATGGAGAAAAGAGATATCGTTGTGGAGAATGTAGTAAAATATTTCGAAAGTTGACTCTTCTGAATCGGCATAAAAAGATTCATAAAGGTGTGAGGCCTTTTGTATGCCCGGAATGCGGGAAGAGTTTTATGAGGAGGACAGATCTAAGAGATCATTGCATGACGCACAGTGGGTTGAGGCCATTTGAGTGCGACCAATGTGGGAAAACATTTACGGCAAAAAGTAATTTGAAGAAACATATGCTGTATCATATGGAGAAGAAACCGCATCGTTGCGAAGATTGCGGCAAGACATTCACAATGAGGAGCATTTTGAAATATCATGCGCGGGTTCATAGTAACGAGAGGCGTTACGTCTGCGAACACTGTGGCAAGTCTTTCAAGATGAAACAAGGTTTGAACATACACAGATTGACACATACCGGTGTTAAACGTCACATGTGCGAGCAGTGCGGGAAGACGTTTGCACTCAAGAGCACTTTGAAAAACCATAAAATGACGCACAGTGAGTTTAGGGCTTTTTGCTGCGATGAATGCGGAAAGAAGTTTTCTCTGAAGGCGCATTTGAAGCAACATCAACTCAGGCATAGTTTAAACAAGAGTGCACTGTTGCAGCATAACGGGGAAAAGCAATATGATTGTAACATGTGTGGGAAAAGATTCTTAACGAAGAGTCGGCTGTCGGGGCATATGAATTATGTTCACATTTCGGAGAGGAATTTTAGATGCGATATATGCGGGAAAAGGTTTACAACTTCGGATCGATTGCACGAACATCAGAGAATTCACAGTAATATTAAACCTTTCGTGTGCGACGTCTGCTCGAAAGGATTTGCAAGTAAGTCTAATATGCTTAAACATAAAGTGATTCACAGTACAGTGAGGCCATTTGAGTGTGCGGAATGTGGAAAGACGTTCCTTAGGAAAGGGAATTTAAAGGAACACGAAAGAGTGCATAGAAAGGATAAAT
>OX463868.1:52500-204386 GCA_949825065.1 Odontocerum albicorne
CTTTTTTAAATTTCCTTCTTTCAAAATATCATATACTCGGTCCAACCATACTTTTCTCAGCCGCCCTCTTCCACAACTCCTACTTTAATTGTATCATCAATAAGTTTATCTTTCACCATTTCACCTCCATTCAACATATCCAAACCATATCTACCTCATCTTGGTCTTTTTAATTTTCTCATACATTGCTACACCGAATAGTTTTCTCAATGCTTGAATTTCCACCGTATTAGCTTGGCTCTTTTCATTCATTTTACGCATCCATATTTCACTTCCACTGATGGAATGTTGTGTACCATTACTTCGGTAGATATTTATATTGTTTGGTTTAATTATGTTTTAATTGACATTGACCCCATTGACATTGTTTCCTATAACGAGAAACTTATTAATGTGCTAAAATATCAGAAATACAGTTCATGTGATGAAACACGTTTTCCGATTTTTTCGCTGCTCCGACAATCACATTAAAAATATATATATATATATATATATTGTATTGGTGCCGTTGGATAACCTTCAACTCCAATAATACTTATCATCATTAGTACTTAATGAGGAGATCACTGAAACCTGATGATGAGATCATTGATACCTGATGATGAGGAGATCAATGATACCTGATGATGAGGAGATCACTGAAACCTGATGATGAGAAAATCACTGATACCTGATGATGAGGAGATCATTGATACCTGATGATGAGGAGATCACTGATACCTGATGATGAGGAGATCACTGATACCTGATGATACAATTAATGTTTCATCTTAGCATTTATTGTGTATGTTAAAAGAATAGCAGTGATGTCGGACTTAAGGTACGACATAACAGAAGATGGGAAAAGACTCCCAGCGCAGTAAATATACTTCTGCAGCGGGTTAAGACCTAAAGTAGTTCAAACAGCCGCAAGTTGCTAGTATTTTAACAGAAAATCCTGTGTCGCAGTTGTAAATGGAGTCTTATCTGTTTAAGAATGGACACTGAATAGCACTCACTGTGTGGCTGTGTCCAGCCCCTGCCCTGCTGACTTGAGTGCACTCCCCCTTGACATCAGCCTCCTCTATATCTATACCGTACTGCGGGCCCCACTCTGTCCCGAGCTGCTCTGCATCCACTGTCTCTTCCTTCACAGACACTGCCGGGCATTCTGATTTAAGATTATATTCCTGATGGAATGTGATTGGGATCTCCTCTGTCTCTACTGCCATGAGCTGCTCTGTATCCACTATCTCTGTCTTCACTGATACTTCCATGAATTCCAACTTAACGTTATATTCCAGATGTTTCCTGATTGGAATATCCTCTGTATATCTAGATTGGAAGTTATTTTCGTGATGATCAATAATTGTACAATAATTCCAACTGTCTCGACTGCCTCGCGCTGTTCTGCTTTTAGACTCCGCCATAAATTAAGATTTGATATTCCATTCCTGATCTTTTTCAAAGTGTAAATCAATTTTCTTAATTACTTTTTATCGTCAAATTATTGACGAATGATCTCACGAGGTCGCGACTGGATCTGGATCCGACTGAGGTCCAGACTGGATCTGGATCTGACTGAGGTCCAGACTGGATCTGGATCTGACTGAGGTCCAGACTGGATCTGGATCTGACACATGACTTTTATTTCTTGTTTTGTTCATTTACCAAAATATTTTTCGATGACGAGATCTGAAAAATGAAAAAGAAGTAAATAGTTTTTCAACCATACTAACTAAAGCCACATCTTCTTGGTCTGGTCTTCCATCACTTGGTCTTCTTCATCTTATACTATGGTATTGTAACATACATACAGTACTCTCCAATATATCATACCCCAATTGATGATTCCCAAGCATCGAGACTAATATACAGTGCCAATGTGAGGGGGAGGCCGAGGAAAGTACGGTTTGATCGAGTGAATGATATTTTTAAACAAGGAAACCTGGAAATCATCGAAGATTTATGAGAAGGCGTATGGATATGGCTGAGGTTTAGGAGTGTGTCTAGATATGAAAGCCTGGCGCTCTGTTCTCTCTGCCTACCCAGAGAGGGAGATGACGTGATATGGTATGTCGAAGTACGTAGCCAGAAGACTATTATTTCCGGCTCCAGTAATGGCGCTTCCAGTGCATCCACTAGACTATATAGCGCAGGTGACATCAGTCGGGCATCAGCAGTGCTTTTTTTTGCGGTGGAGCGGCGCTCCACCACCTTTTTTATGGCATACAAAAAGCTTGACAAGAAGTGAGCTCCGGCATCTTTTTTTTTTTTTTCTAAAAAAGCACGGCCTAAGTATGGCTTTTGTAACAATCCCGGATCGCCGCGCCTGAAGAGAGCTTCGAGATATGACATGTGTTAAGGGGATTCGTGTAAGAATATTAGTGGAATAAGAAAGTGATTCATCATTCAATATTTTAATATAAATGACGCGGACGGGAGAAAGGTAACATGTTTTTATATGATTATTGAAGTGTGACTTTTTCAAGTTTTACCTTTCCTTATCATATAAAAACCATTTTATTATAAAGTGCCAATTTGTATAGTTATACAGAATTCACGAAAATATCCAATTGTAATAGTTGCCTTTATAGAGTGGAACGCAAAGTAAATGACAGTTTATACCATAGACAAATACGGCAATTGCTTTAAAATGACCATGGAATACAAAACGTAGGGAGACTTAAAAATGTTGATATTTTATAAAAAATAAATACGAGTACCTAGTCACTCAATCGAAAACACCAATGAAAGTTGTTTAGATTTCTATAAAACGATAAAGTTTTTCTGGAAAATAAATATGTTACAAATCTGAAAAGTATTCGTTTACGTAAATATGATTTTTGTACGCAATATTGTGAAGTCGGCAAACAAATTGCTAACTCTAGAAATATGAAATGTTCGACTCGACTCCGATCAAAGTACACGAGTATTGCTAACCATGCGTTATACTTACGAGTAATTACATGGTGTAACTACTTAAATGTAGGTTTTTTGGAAATAATGTCTACGGAGATTCCTTGTCATGGTAGACGCTATTTTTACTAAAAACTATATACGAGTAATTCGACGCTGTACCGGACAGTTACAAAGACTGTAGATAGGTGGTTGGTCGCCGCGTAGCGCTCAGAGAATCGAGCTAGCGAATTCCGTAGCGAAGATCCAGCAGAAGAAGAAGAGATTCCTCTCAGGCAGTCGATGTAGGGTAGCGGGTCTCAAGTAAAAACACGGTAAAATCGGTATTACTGAGAATATTTAATGACGAAGAAGTGAGAAGCACAATGATTTCCAAATTGGGGGCCCTCTATATTAATGGTCAGTCGGCCGTCACAAGCGCCCATTGCCCGCGAAAAACAACAACTTTCGGGGTTTGGGCCTTGCTTACGCCAACTGGCCCCCGACCTACTCCGATCGCCTCGCCCGGCAAGTCACTTATTTCCAGTGCGGTCGCGAATGCGATCGGAGTCAAACAAACATACATATTTACATGTAAAATACAAGAACATATAGCAGATTTACATATACAAACGTATCCAAATATAGCAAACATATACAATGATTATACAAATAGAATGAATTATAAATTACAACATATAAGTTTAATAATACAGATCCACACACAATGTCCTTTTCATCATATCACATACACACACACACGGGTGGCGGCACACGTCCGATACAGACGCTATTTATACTAAACGCTATATAGTACAATTCATTTTGTAATTTATGTCAACTTTTCAAAATTGTAAATCGGACTCAATTTAAAAAAAAGTATCTTTGGATTCCGTTTCCGCAAGAAACCACCCGACTCCGACCCTACAAGTCTGTCTTATAATTTAAAATGGAATTTTTAGATGCAATTATTGAACTTTTATGAGTTGGTAAGACAGACAATGTATTGAAGGGAATAAATAATTATAACACTCTTTAAAAAAAGATTATTTTTATAATTGCAGTTTTTTAATGCAGTTTTTGGCCACTGAGCAGATTCAAAGAACAAACATAAAAAAGAAAAATTAAAGATAATTATGCGGTTTGTGTGTTATTTTTTTATAATAAAAATGTTTCGTTTAAATGTTATGGGATATTGTTATGGAATATTGCTATAGGATATTGCTATGGGATATTGAAGCGTAGCGTAAGAGTGTTCAATTAAATGCATTTAAGTTAACAATACAAGTTTTTTAGTTTACAATACAAGTTTTTTAGTTTACAATACAATCACGATATACTGTTTACACGATATTTTGCATATTGCAAAACAAGATGCTGTTTTGGTGGGTTTTTCATGATGTGGATCTATAAGGAATGTGTAGCATGAAAAGTTGAATTAGTTCAAGACTATTGAAATACGAGCTGACAATCTTGAATAATGTTGTGAAGTCCAACATTTTCCTCCTTTCTGACAAGATTGTAAGACTTACCACTTTTAACAATAGACCATAGTCTAACTCAGTTCTCGGAATCTGCAGTTTAAGTTAATAAATCGTTAAAACTTCCACTGCACGCGTTCAATATTTACCTAATAACCAGCCAACATTGCTCTTACCAGAGTGTATACAGTATAAGGGCTTATAGCCATGTGACAATCTTATCCAACCTTAAGTGAAAGCCTAGGTTGCCTTATATATTTTTATTATTGCGTACAAAATAATATCAAACAGAACTATTGCAATAGTAAATAAATAAAAAGCCAAATTAACTTCGTCACTACCACAGTACGCACACATACTTCGTCACTACCACAGTACACATACACATACTTTAGTACGCACACATATACTTTAGTACGCACACACATACTTTAGTACGCACACATACTTTAGTACGCACACACATAGTTTAGTACGCACACACATACTTTAGGTCAAGTGGTCACGGGAGCTCTAATGCTAAACTCTTAAGTTTCAATCTTGTCCCTTCGCCCTGTTGTCATTTTTGCGGCCATCTGGATCAATTCGCAGAGCACATTCGGTGGTGCTGCGATGATAATCGAATCAAAACTTTCCAAAGGGAAGTCCACTCAGCCCTGCATGGGTCCATCTTGGGACCGACTGGCTACTCCGGTCTAGTCGAGTGAAAGGATAATTTTGCCGCATTACAAATTTTCTGCGCAAGTCTCGGCAACTTGTCAAGCCGCTTGAACTCCGGGCTAGAGCCACTTCATAAATATACGTTAGTAACTACGGTGTGACTCTTCTGCCTTTTACTTGCGACCATCTACTACCTACTAAAGAGGAATCTCTTCACCCTGCTACTTTTCACCGTGAGCCGAATCTCCGAGTATCGAGCGGCAGCCATCCCATCCACCTATTCTACAGTCTTGATACCGGTGCCGTACAAGAAGTGTCTAAATTTAGAGATTATTTTAATGACCGGCCGCGTTCCATTACATCTACTTATTTTTCATAAACGTTAGAACAATTCATTTGTGTGTAAGATTTTATGTTCTTATTGTATAATTAAATTAAACCAACTATGAATTGTCAAAAATGTACATCATTTTTTTTTATGTTTACTTTAATTTTAAATTAATCAAGAGTTTAAAGCATTTTCTAATTGAAATGGCCAAGGGTGATTTTTATTTTTGATGTATTGTACATAATATCATGTATAGTTTCAAACTACCCTTTGCCTGCCCTGCCCAAACTACCCTTTGATTAGTCTACCCTGCCCAAACTACCCTTTGATTAGCCTGCCCTGCCCAAACTACCCTTTGATTAGCCTGCCCTGCCCAAACTACCCTTTTATTAGCCTGCCCTGCCCAAACTACCCTTTGATTAGCCTGCGCTGCCCAAACTACCCTTTTATTAGCCTGCCCTGCCCAAACTACCCTTTGATTAGCCTGCGCTTCCCAAATTACCCTTTGATTAGCCTGCCCTGCCCAAACTACCCTTTGATTAGCCTGCCCTGCCCGAACAACCCTTTGGTTAGCCTGCCCTGCCCAAACAACCCTTTGGTTAGCCTGCCCTGCCCAAACAACCCTTTGATTAGCCTCCCCTGCCCAAAATTGTGTTCAAGAAATATTTGTTAGATTAAAGTGGAGATCTGTTCTTTCTGCCTAACTCAATAGAGATTTGCATAGTGACGATAAGGACGATAAGTTATTCTCTCGTGTTATTAAGATATAAGGATTCCCATCGGCATGAGTAAGGAGATGTTTAACTAAATTTTCTTCTTTTTTAAAAAACTTTCCCCCAATGCTAGCAACTGTGAATTTTCTCTCCACTGTGAATCAAGATGTGTCTCTTCAGCTTATCCTTGAATCTAAAAGTTTTCTCGCAATGCAAACAACTGTGCGGTTTAATACCGCTGTGAATCATTCGATGTATTTGCAATTGACTTTTCCGCCTGAATCTTTTCCCACACGACAAGCAGCCGTGCGGCTTTTCTTCGCTGTGAATCGTCTGATGTTTCTTCAGATCGCTTTTTAGTCCGAAACTTTTCCCGCACTCCGCGCAACTGTGAGGTTTCTCTCCGCTGTGAATGATGAGATGCCTCTTCAAGTTTTCCTTTCGTCCGAAACTCTTCCTGCACAGTGGACAAAAGTGCTGCCTCTCCGCGCTATGAATCATTTCATGTTTATTTAAATAATATTTTCGTCCGAAGCTTTTCCCGCACTCCGAACAACTGTGCGGCTTATTCCCGCTGTGGATCATTTGATGTCGATTCAAGGTCCCTTTCCGTGTGAAGCTCTTGCCACACTGCGAGCAATAATGTAACGGCATCAGCGCTTTAGCTTTAGGGTGTATCCGAGAATCACCAAAATCTAAAAAAAAATAATCGTTAGTATTTGAACTGTAAAAAATCGACAGTTTAAATCATATTTAGGTGGAGTGTAGTGTATGTGTTTAGTATTTATAAGGGGTCTTTCAAGTTGACCGTTTTTTTTTATTCTTGGATGAAACACAGATGGCGTCGCGAACTTGCCTGGGTCTTGTGACATTTGAGAAGTGTAATGTATGGTATTTATAAAAATGGAATCGTATACAATATAACAATGCGTTCAAATTGAGAATTATTGTATCTATTGTAATCTCCGGAAACTGTAATGTTAATTGCCCACCAAGATCGTGTGATCGGACACCGTTGGACTATTTTATCTGGGGTTACGTGAAAATCCAGGCCTATAAGAATGACCCCTGATCAATTCCTGAGCTGAAGGACGAAATTATTCACGTTATCGGTGAGTTAGAACCGTAATTATGCCATAATGTCATCGAAAATGTTGACAAAGGAGTGGACATCTGCGGAGCTGCGAGAGGTGGACATTTGGTAGATATTGTTTTTTGCGTTTAAATGGCATACATTATACTTCAATGACCAATATAAAGTTTTTTGAAATCAAAGCAAATTGTGTGTTTAATTCAAGAATTTAAAAAAAAATCATTGAAAAAACGGCTCAATTTGAAAGACCCTTTGATTATACATTTTGATATGACTCCCCCCAAAATGGGTTGCTTTAAGTACTTCACAAAACTGCACACGCAACATTTTGATATGACTCCCCCCAAAATGGGTTGCTTTAAGTACTTCACAAAACTGCACACGCAACATTTTGATATGACTCCCCCCAAAATGGGTTGCTTTAAGTACTTCACAAAACTGCACACGCAACATTTTGATATGACTCCCCCCAAAATGGGTTGCTTTAAGTACTTCACAAAACTGCACACGCAACATTTTGATATGACTCCCCCCAAAATGGGTTGCTTTAAGTACTTCACAAAACTGCACACGCAACATTTTGATATGACTCCCCCCAAAATGGGTTGCTTTAAGTACTTCACAAAACTGCACACGCAACATTTTGATATGACTCCCCCCAAAATGGGTTGCTTTAAGTACTTCACAAAACTGCACACGCAACATTTTGATATGACTCCCCCCAAAATGGGTTGCTTTAAGTACTTCACAAAACTGCACACGCAACATTTTGATATGACTCCCCCCAAAATGGGTTGCTTTAAGTACTTCACAAAACTGCACACGCAACATTTTGATATGACTCCCCCCAAAATGGGTTGCTTTAAGTACTTCACAAAACTGCACACGCAACATTTTGATATGACTCCCCCCAAAATGGGTTGCTTTAAGTACTTCACAAAACTGCACACGCAACATTTTGATATGACTCCCCCCAAAATGGGTTGCTTTAAGTACTTCACAAAACTGCACACGCAACATTTTGATATGACTCCCCCCAAAATGGGTTGCTTTAAGTACTTCACAAAACTGCACACGCAACATTTTGATATGACTCCCCCCAAAATGGGTTGCTTTAAGTACTTCACAAAACTGCACACGCAACATTTTGATATGACTCCCCCCAAAATGGGTTGCTTTAAGTACTTCACAAAACTGCACACGCAACATTTTGAAACAGGCAAAGGATCGACCCAATTGAAATTTTAATCATGAAAACAAATATTCACCAAAAATAAACATCAATGAATTGATCATTATGTAATATTAATATGACTGTTGCAATAACAGAATAAACAACTAAGTTTGATGAAAAATACACTGACATTGACCAAACACAATCAAGAAATACGAGTAGACTAGAACTACTATAGAATATTGAGCACAGCTTTAGAAACACCCAAATAGTTAAAAAAAAAAACAGATGCGTGAGAGTCTCGCGCAGTAGAAGTGAAACTTCTTAGCTCCTGGGAAAAATTGATTTTACGCGTTGCTTTTTTTCCGTTTGTTAACGATTTTTATTATTTATTTTTTTAGGATTAGGAAATGGTTATGTGGAATTACATTCAAGTTAATCTCTCTTAATTAAATAAAAAATATTCGTTTTTTATTTTTAATAATAAATAATAATAATTTTAATAATAAATAATAATTTTAATAATAATATAATACACTTAATAATATTTAATTTATATTAAATAAATTAATATTTTTATGTTATTATTAATTATTAAATTAATTATTTTTAAATAATTATTTATTTGTTATTTAGATTATTTTTATTATATTATTAATAATATTATTATACAGTGTATTATTAATTAATTCATTATACGAGTAGTATAATAATAATATAATTATTAATGCATATAATAACATATATATATAATCATAATTATATATTAAATATAAATTACATATTAATAAAATAAAATAATTTAATATAAAATAAAATAAATAAATGTTTAATATATTAATAATAAATAATAATATTGTATAATACACTTAATATTATTAAAATTATATTAATGATTATGAATAATAAATAATTATTAATATTAAAATAATTAATAATAATTTACCAATAAATAAAATATTTAATAATAATAAATAATAATTGAATGATATTTTAATAATAACATAATACACCGTTTCACTTTTCGTGACGTTCAGCCCAATTTCCCCTACCATAAACACTAATAAATCTACACTAATAAATCACAATTTACTTTTCTTTGCAAAAATTCAAACAGAGAAAAACAAATGACATCTGGCAGCTACTGTAGGACCCGAGCGTTTGAAATAGCAAAATAATATCTTCATTGACTAGACTGTCACAGATTTAAATAAAGTCTAACCTATACCAGAATTGACATTGAATAGCACTCACTGTGTCCTGTGTCGCTGTGTCCAGTCCCTGCACTGCTGACTCGAACGCACTCCCCCTTGACATCAGCGTCCTCTATATCTATACTGTACTGCGGCCCCCACTCTGCCCCGAGCTGCTCTGCATCCACTGCCTCTTCCTTCACAGACACTGCTATGAATTCCGATTTGATGTTATGTTCCTGATGAAATGTGATTGGGATTTCCACTGTCTTCACTGCTACGAACTGCTCTGTATCCACTACCTCTTGTTTAACTGATATTTCTAAGGATTTCGACTTGATGTTACATTTGAGATGATCAATGATTGGGATTTCTATTATCTTCAATGCACCTGCACCGAGCTGATCTGCATCCACCATCTCTTTCTCCATAGACATTGCGGTACATTCAGATTTGAAGTTATGTTCGTGTTGATTGATAATTGGAATTTCCAGTATCCTAACTTCCTCAAGCCGCTGTATCTCGTCTAGTTCTGCTCTCACATCATATTTTCAGATCATTTACTGTAACTGTGATTGATACATCAGTTTTATTTCTGGGTTTTTTCAATTATCAAAACATGTGATCTGAAAAATTAAAAACAACTGGAGTAAATATGTTGTTAACCATAACGTCCATAATGCTCGGGTACAAGGATGGTATGATTAACATAGCGTCCATAATGCTCGGGTACAAGGATGGTATGATTAACATAGCGTCCATAATGCTCGGGTACAAGGATGGTATGATTAACAAAAATAGCGGCAGGACATTATTTGTCATTTTAAGAAATATGTGATTTATTAGATATACGAATAATTCCTACAGCTGTTCGTAGCATTCCCTTATTTTATTTCAAAATCTGTTTATTACCGGCGATCTCCGCTGATTATTTATTTATTGATAAACGGCGCAGTGCCGTTTATTTAAAAAAATAGACTTTGTCAGCTTTGGCGTGTGCTGCTTTAGGAATACAACGCTTTTCACACTCCCGATGAAACGTGACACCGGCTAGACCTAAGCACTGCTCTCCTATCAAGGGAGGGGGGGGGGGAAGAAGGGGAGGTTAATATGTGTTTTAAATTATTATCGAAGAGTATCTCTGTAAACTATTCATTTTCCTTGTAATTGAAAAAAAAACATTGAATACATATTATTTTTATGAAGTGGCAATTAGTTTATTTATACAAAATCCTTTAAAAAAATATACCTATATAGTATACTCGGTCTCTCTCTCTCTCTTTGAATAATGGCCGTGAACTCCTATAAATACTCGGTCTAAGAAGAGGAACGCAAGTAAATGACAGCATAAACCATAGACAAATGCGGCAAGTTGTTTGTCTGTTTTTAAATGACCATGGAATACAATACGCATGGAAGTTTAAATAAGTCAGTGTTATATTTTTTCCAATAAGCACATAAGTAAAGTGAGCCATTCATCACCTGATTGATAGACGCTGGAATTCAATTCGATGGTTTCAGGATCGATTCCGATGTAACCCAACACGGGGGAATAAATAATTATGTATTTCAGCAAAGGTGTGCAATGCAACACCAAAAAATTAATTATAAATATATAAGAAATAAAAAAGTTGTAAAATTATAACATATTAAACTTGACAGAGCTAATACAAAAAATAAAACAGTCACTTTTATTTTCGAAAATGGCATTTCTTTTCCCTTTCAGCACTTTCTACTAATACTTTTGTTCTGGAATCTGGAAGGAATCGAATATTCCGCAGTCCGTATCGAAATTCTTGAATAACAAGTTATGCTTTAATCACACACACACACACACACCAATTGTATTTAAATTATCCTCGAAACTGATCCCATAAGAGAAAATGCGCTCTACAAAAGCGTTACAGACTGGGATAGTTCAAGTTTGACTGATTATTGTTTTTATCTCAAATACATCTTTAACCTTTCCCTTCCTGTGCTAAAAAAAAATCCGCGTGTATTCAATACACCTGTAAAAATGAGCAATTTAAAATCGGAAAAATAAGAATATTCATAGCTAATCGCTTAAATTAATTAAATTTGAAGTCAAAACTGATAATAGTTGAAATTTAATTGCTGAAAACATCCGTCAACGTTCATAAAACGGGCGGAAAGACCACCTCAAATAGATGCCCGAGAACTACTGAGACCTGAGACGGGACTCTGTCTCGGATTGTTATACCTCGAAGGAAGAAACACAACTGCGAACTGAGATTCTATTTCTTGCGTTCCCATATACCGAAGTAGAGTGAGAGTGAGACGTGAATAGCGTCGCTTCCTCACCCATAGCGTTTTTTTAGAATCAATATGCCTACGTCACACACTGGCACACGTTTGATTGTATCGGTGAATTTATTCCCGATTTTCACAAAATGTATCTGATGTGGCCGATAAGTTCTAATTATTATTGATATTATATTTTCATTCAATGCGTAAATGTATTACGGAGGTATACCTAAAATCTGAACCCAGTATTTATTATATTTATAGAGATATTAAAGTGTTTAAAAGCAATGTGTACTAGTTACACATCACAGGGAAGGAAGGGTTAAGCATCTTAAAAATAGCAACTTAGATTATTTCCAGTAGTGGCAGAACATTGGTACAATTCTGATGGATACGATCAATAATATTGATTGCATCGTACAATCCATCTTCATAAATATTTGTTTTTAATATTGATTCAACTTGAGGTTCTTTGAACAATTTTATTGTTATTGAAAATAAAATAAATATATATAAGTATTCAAATATATTTAAAAATTGAGACAGTGTTTAATCCAATAGAAAATAAATAATTAAACCAATGATTGTAGTTCGAAATGATATGCGACTCATCTTCAGGAATTTCCTGAATTATTATAACAGTTGTTTTGCATTCCCCTGAAAAGGAATCATCTTATAGCGTATGACTTGAAACCAGTTGGGTTAGGTTAGGTTAGGATCATCTTATAGCGTATGACTTGAAACCAGTTGGGTTAGGTTAGGTTAGGATCATCTTATAGCGTATGACTTGAAACCAGTTGGGTTAAATATATATTTTCAAGTGGATTAAACAGTGTCTCAAATTTACTATTATATTAAAAATAATATGAATTTCTACAGTGTTAATGCTAAAAATCTAGAAATAATAAATTATATTTGAATGAAAAAAATTTACAAAGTTTCATTAGCATAAAAAATGGACACAATAAAAATCAAAACAAAAGTGGACGTAATACTCAAAACTTAAAATGAAACAGCAAATGAGAGAAGCTGCGGGTTGTTCTATTTTAAACTTAACCTGAAACAGCAAATGAGAGAAGCTGTGGGTTGTTCTATTTTAAACTTAACCTGAAACAGCAAATGAGAGAAGCTGTGGGTTTTTCTATTTTAAACTTAACCTGAAACAGCAAATGAGAGAATCTGCGGGTTGTTCTATTTTAAACTTAACCTGAAACAGCAAATGAGGGAAGCTGTAAGTTGTTCGATTTTCAAGATTAGAAAAACTCAGTGGCGAACAATAGAATTATCCACTCCAGTAAGTTGTTAACGATGCCATAAAAAAACCTAAAACTCCGTGAACTGAAGACAATTGAAAACCACTGCCTGGTTAACATTGAAATATTTGTACAGAGTATGACAGAAATATTGCCTTGTTTTGAAATATAAATAAAAAATATAAAAGGCGTTTATCAACATTTTATTTTAAAGAACAATGTTTACGATTTTTATACTAAATTTTAAAAATTATATGATTCAAATGCCGGCCTTTACTTTCCATACACATCTGAAGGTTCACCCTGAAGTTCCATATTACTCTTGCCTGGTCATTTCAGGTGGGATTGTCCTGATATTGTGGGATTGTCCTGGTCATTTCTGGTGGGATTGTCCTGATATTGTGGGATTGTCCTGGTCATTTCTGGTGGGATTGTCCTGATATAATTCAAATGCCGGCCTTTACTTTCTCTACACATCTGAAGGTTCACCCTGAAGTTCCATATTACTCTTGCCTGGTCATTTCAGGTGGGATTGTCCTGATATTGTGGGATTGTCCTGGTCATTTCTGGTGGGATTGTCCCGATATTGTGGGATTGTCCTGGTCATTTCTGGTGGGATTGTCCTGATATTGTGGGATTGTCCTGGTCATTTCTGGTGGGATTGTCCTGATATAATTCAAATGCCGGCCTTTACTTTCTCTACACATCTGAAGGTTCACCCTGAAGTTCCATATAACTCTTGCCTGGTCATTTCAGGTGGGATTGTCCTGATATTGTGGGATTGTCCTGGTCATTTCTGGTGGGATTGTCCTGATATAATTCAAATGCCGGCCTTTACTTTCTCTACACATCTGAAGGTACACCCTGAAGTTCCATATAACTCTTGCCTGGTCATTTCAGGTGGGATTGTCCTGATATTTGGATCATGTTGGATCGCGTTTATTAAGGTTTATTAAATACTAATTGAGATGCGACAAGCTCACATTATCATATTTTTTTAAATTTCAATCAATACAAATGAATGACTTCAATAAATATGAAAGCAAGTCGACATTTATTTAGTTTCCCCTTTTACCGAAGCTTTTCCTACGCCCGAAGCAACCACGTGGCATCTACTTTGATGTTGTTTCAAATCACCTTTTCTTGAAAAACATTTACCGCACTGAGAACAACAAAATGGCTTTTCTCCGCTGTGAATAATTTGATGCGCATTCAGAGCCCTTTGAGATCCAAAGGTTGTCCCGCACAGTAAACAATAATATGGCTTTTCTTTACTGTGAACCGTTAAATGCGTATTTAAATGTTGTTTCAGTCTAAATCGTTTCCCACACGTCTCACAACTATGTGGCTTCGCTCCACTGTGAATTTTTTGATGTCTTTGTAAATGTCCTTCACGCGTAAAGCTTTTGCCACACTTCAAGCAATCGTGCGGTTTTTCTCTACCGTGAATTGTTTGATGTCTCCTTAAATGTGCTTCACGCCTAAAGTTCAATCCGCACAGAGCGCAATTAAATGGTTTTTCTCCGCTGTGAATCATTAAATGTCTATTTAAATCCACTTTTTGCGTAAACTTCTTCCCGCACTCCGAGCAGTCGTGCAGTTTCTCTCTATCGTGAATCGTTCGATGTCTCTTTAAATGATCTTCGAACACAAAATATTTCCCACATTTTGAGCAACTAAATTGCTTATCTAAATCATGAATCAAAATATGTTTATTTAAAATTTCTCTTTGTCCAAAACACTTCCCGCACTGCGCACATCTATGTGTCTTCTCTCCGCTGTGAATCATTTTATGTCGTTTTAAATGTCCAGCATGTGAAAATCTTTTTCCACACTGCACACAACCGTGCGGTTTCTCTCCGCTGTGAACGAGTTTATGTGTATTTAAATTTCCCACATGTATAAAAAGCTTTCCACACTCCAAGCAACTATATCGTCTCTCTCTATTGTGAATAGTAAGGTGCTTCTTCAAATTCCTGTTATTACTTGATTTCTTGTCGCACGGATACAAGCCACTGCGAGAGTTTTCTGCATTCATAAGCATTATTTCTTTATTGAACGAATCCTGAATTAAATTTCTTTCATACTCTGGACACGTGTGGACTCTGTCAGCAGCCAAAAGATCTGAAGTTTGCGTCTCCGTTTCTCCCCGAGGACTGCGAGTGTCTAGAAACAAAGAGTTATTGATAATCTAATTAATAATGCGGTAATATATTCATTGATCAGTATTAGTCGACAACAGTGAATTTATCATCATATAGTAATAGTGTAAAGAAAAGTGAATGCGATATATATGGGTGAGTAATGAAAGATTGGAGCAAGTTGAATAATTCTGGTATTGAGGTAGTATTTCCTCAGATGATGGAAGAGTTAAGAGGGATATGAAACGGTGTGTAGCGATAGGAAACAAAGTCAATGGGGAATTAAAACATATATACTCGAACCTGGTAATATCAAAATCTGCCAAAACAATAGTCCACAATAGTATTTTAATATCAACTTTGATATCTGGAGTGAAAACTGAAAAGTGTGGAATAAACTATGTAGAAATGCATTCATAAGAATACGTGCATGACAATGTATGGCAGAATACGGAATAAACTGATTAGGGATGAATGAGAATTTATGGTTCATGTGTTGAGTAAGATGAAGGAAAGGACTCAGAGATGGTTTGGGCTTGTGGAACAAATGAATGAAGAAAGACTAACAAAACAACACCAAGTATTTTTATTTAACACTTTTATTGCAAATTCAATCTGGCGGGCTTATTGCCAGACGGCAATCTCTGCCAACCAACCAGACAAAAGTAAATGAAGCAAGTTACGTGGTCGCATAAATCATTCAAATGACTATCCACCCCCACGAAATCCATAAACACATACGTGAGCATATGTTATACCCACGAACCCCACAAAGACGGACAGTCACCCGAACATTATTTTTCATATAAAGTGAGATATCATCAATCAAAAGGAAAGGAAGGGATGGTGGAGAGGAAAGGAAAAGAAAAATCAGGAATGAAACACGTTATTTTACTGACTAAAAATTAAGAGTTTTTTCAGTCGTTTCTTAAAGCATGCCAAGGACGGAGCGATTCTTATATTGGTTTGTAACTGATTCCAGAGTCTCACTGCATGGACAGTAAAGAATGACGTAAAAAAAAAGAAGCGGTGAACTGGAAAGGCCAATAGACAATCTCTGTTTGAGCGTAGCGCTAATCCATGATCGGAAAGTCGCTGAAAATTTTCGGCGAGATAAGAGGGACGGCGGGACAGTTAAGGGCATTATACAATAGAGACATTATGTGAATTTGGCGTCTATTTCTAACATTCAACCAGTTCAATGCCTTCTGGTATGAAGTTATATGATCGTACTTTCGTAGGTTGAAAATAAATCTTCGACACACATTTTGAAGACGCTGTGATTTGTCCAGCTGTTCATCTGTAACATCCAAGTAACATACGTCCGGATAGTCCAGAATTGGAAAGAGCAGAGATTGTACGAGTAAAATTTTGGTTTATTTCCAAGTAGTATAGTAGAAGACCAAGGAAAACACGGATGGATAAAATGTATGATATTTAGAAAGAAGGAAATGTAAAAACCCCGAGAAATAGTAGGACATGTACGGAGAAAATGTGCAGGTGTAAAAGAGACAAAACATTTGTCGCTATAGAAAAGTCTGGCACTCTCTCGCCTCTACCTACCCCAACAGGGATGCTATGTGGATGTAATATTTTGCTATCGCAACATTTAGATAATTATGTGACATTTAGTGATTTGGTGATCTATACCAGTGCTTCCCAATTACTTTCATGTAACGGCCCCCTAAATCTGAAGTAATTAATTCCCCCCAAACAAACATTTTTATAGTTGAAGATTTATTTGGCAATAATTATTACAATTAAAATACACATATTTATATTCAACACAAAATTATAGGAACTTGCTTAAAAACTTTTTTTTTTAAATAAAAACTATACTCACATGAAACAATGTAATACTCACATGAATATTTGTACTTTGTACTGAATATTTTCGCGACCCCCACGAGAAATCCCGCGGCCCCCAATTTGGGAAGCACTGATCTATATCTTACGCAAGAACGGGTCTCCCAGCCGCTATGCCTGTTGGGAGGGCCTTAACTCTTCTGAACGGGACTGCTTCGGATATTGACATATTCCATATCACATTACCAAAAGCAAAAGTGAATGTTCTTCTAAGTACTATACCTGTTAATCTGTTAATAACGGTGGGTTTAAATCCCAAGTTAAAACCCCTTTGAGAAGAGTTTACACTTTTAACGGCGTCCTTTTTATATTATTGTTAAATGTTAAAAAACGGATTAACTTTTTAAAAATGTGAATATTAAATCACTTTGTAAAAATTAATTTATTCAATAAGCATGGAAGGTGTGCCCTGCGGTCTGCTCGGTAAGACGACAGTCTTCCAGCCTTAAGGTTGCAGGTTATCAACAAGGCTATGGAGTTCACAATGATACAAGTATTAAGTATGAGAGAAAAGCACTCACTGTGTCCTGTGTGGCTGTGTCCAGCCGCTGCACTGCCGACTCGAGCGCACTCCCCCTTGACATCAGCCTCCTCTATATCTATACTGTACTGCGGCCTCCACTCTGCCCCGAGCTGCTCTGCATCCACTGCCTCTTCCTTCACAGACACCGCTGTGTATTCTGATTTGACATTATATTCCTGATGGAACGTAATAGGGATTTCCACTGTCTTCACTGCTACGAACTGCTCTGTATCCACTATCTCTTCCTTCACAGCCATTAAATGCGACTGGACTTTGCGATCCATGATTGAAATTTTCACACTTAAAGTCCTTTTCAGTTATTCATCATGATTTCAAGATGGCGACACTCTCTTCTAGGAACTGATGGTGACACTCTCTTCTAGGAACTGATGGCGACACTCTCTTCTAGGAACTGATGGTGACACTCTCTTCTAGGAACTGATGGCGACACTCTCTTCTAGGAACTGATGGTGACACTCTCTTCTAGGAACTGATGGCGACACTCTCTTCTAGGAACTGATGGTGACACTCTCTTTTAGGAGCTTACACTCTCTTCTAGGAACTGAAAATACATATTACTTGTCATTCAAATACAAATCTATATAAATAAAAAGAGACAAAAAATTGTACAAATAGGATTACACACATTTACTTAATTATGCAAAACAAAAAACCATTAAACCAAAGGGTTTATATAGTTTGAATAAAATAATTTATTACTACACTTAAGTACATAGCACCACTCTATTTCCCTTTCACAGACACATTGACTTTGTTATTATACTACGTACATAGCATCACTTCATTTCCCTTTCACAGACATATTGACTTTGTTATTACCCTATGTACATAAATAGCATCACGCCATTTCCCTTTCACAGACACATTGACTTTATTTCCTATAACTACACACTGTTCAAGATCTCTCATAACTCTTCCATCTGAGAAAATACTACCTAAATAGCACAATTCTACAAATTGCTCTAATCTTTGATATTTTATTAATTACACATGTTTATTTATGGAAAAATTTCAAGTTTTATAAATGAATAAAATATATTTCTTAGAATTGGACAAAATGGAAATATGTTGAAGAGGTGTGAAACATTTTGCATTCTTTGTGTATCTCTGTTTCTATTTTTGCTTACAACTTTGTGTATCTCTAATCTTTCTACTTTTGCTTACAACTTTGTGTATCTCTAATCTTTCTATTTTTGCTAACAACTTTGTGTGTCTCTAATCTTTCTACTTTTGCTTACAACTTTGTGTATCTCCAATGTTTCTATTATTGCTTACGGCTTTATGTATCTCTAATGTTTCTATTATTGCTTACGGCTTTGTGTATCTCTAATGTTTCTATTATTGCTTACGGCTTTGTGTATCTCTAATGTTTCTAAATTTATTGTTTTAGATAATTTTTGTAACGCATATAAAACTTTTACTTTACCATCTTCGAAATTATGATTTGTATATATAATAGTATATGGTTTGCGAATTCTGAAAAATTGCCATTAGATAGACAATACTTATGTTCTAGTGCTTGTTTCTTTGAGTTTCCAATATATATGTTCGTTCGCAAGCGCTTTACATTTCATATCCGCCGCTCAGAAGCAAGATAAGGCCAGATAAAGGACAAGTTAAGAAAGGAAACAAATATAAGATAAGTGCAAATCACTTCAGAATGGGATAGAAGTTCTTGAGATTACATTGATGGAAACTTTACCTTATGGGGAAAAAACGCTTCTAAGATATAAATACATAGCGTGTTGACATGTATCTATGACAGAAGTAAATCCCACAGATAACGTTAAATGAAATGACAGTAACATAATCATAGACAAAAATATCGAGCCTCTGAATTAGGCATGGATTAACTTTGTCCAAAAATATTCTTAAATAATGGTAATTTAAAATATTAAATAACATTCTTCCCGCAAATCTTCCCTACCGGGTTCACACATAAAATCATCATTCATTTTATCAACTACAATAATACTGATTTGTAATATCAGACATTGATATATGTTTATCAGACATTGATACTGGCGTATACTTCATTATATATAGGAGTAACATTCACATATATCACCACTATATTCCCTGTCGGGATAGGTAGAGGACAGACTGCCAAATGTTCATATCTCGACACACATTCTAAGCTTCTTCTACATCCATATACCTTCTCATACGACTTATTCGATTTCTCCGACTTTCTAAACATTTTTCTTGGTCTTCCTCTCACACCCCTTCTACTCACATTTACACTATATCTGTTTTGTTAGTCTTTCTTCATTCATTCGTTACATATGTCCAAACCATCTCAGTGTGCTTTTCTTCCCCTTACTTAACATAGCAGCGTTAATTACTTTATTCCGTTTTTTGTCGAATGACCACTATTCAAGAAGAAGATAAAATATTATTATATATTTATTGTATTATATAACACTTTCTTGCATACGGTACAGCCTGATGAGCTTATTTCCACCTGGCAATATCTTCCAACCAATCAGAAATATTTCTAAGAGGCCTTAAGGGAAAACTTTTTTTGTTATATCTGGGTTCCAACGGAAATCGAACCCGCAAACTCCGGGTTGGGAACAAGCGTCTTACCAACTAGACCACGGAGGTCATCACATATGCGTTCTAGGTCAAATTTTTCTTGCTTCACTTAAATGGAAATTATTTTATTCGAAAACAAAACCTTAATATTTTGTACAAATCAAACGCAAAAAAATGTTTTAATTTAAAGCATGAGTCAAGATAACTACGATAATTCCATATTAAAAGTAATCAACTTGATGAAGAGCAATCAAAACGTGGCAATATATCTTATATCAGTGGCAGTTTGCAAATTTGACAACTGTATTTTTTGTATTACTTTATATTTATTTGAATTTATAACAATGAATTCTATAAATATAGACGTTTACTTATAGTGCTAGAAAAAAACATCAAATCTTCAAAATAAATAACATCAAATCTTAAGATTATACCTAAACCGGAATACATTATCCATCTTCCGATATGTGTCAGTACGATATGTAGCACATTCCACAATATATATAATGTTCTGCGGGAGTCGAGAACCTTTCCATGTTGGTAGACCGCATTACTCGTAAGTTAACTGTAACCTAATAAGACCGCATTCAAACATTTTTAATTAGATCCACTTCAAAATGTACATCATTCAAAAAAATCTAAGTACTGTGTACTAATCTAAGTACTGTGTATTAATCTAAGTACTGTGTACTAATCTAAGTACTGTGTACTAATCTAAGTACTGTAAACTAATCTAAGTACTGTGTACTAATTTAAGGCCTGTGTAACAATCTAAGTGCTGTGTACCAATCTAAGTGCTGTGTACTAATCTAAGTGATGTGTACTAATCAAAGTGCTGTGCACTGTACTGCGTATTAATCTAAGTACTGTGTACTAATCTAAATGCTGTGTACTAATCTAAGTGGTGTGTACCAATCTAAGTGTTGTGTACTAATCTAAGTGCTGTGTAGTAATCAAAGTGATATGCACTGTGCTGTGTACTAATCTAAGTACTGTTTACTAATCTAAATACTATGTACTAATCTAAATACTGTGTACTAAACTAAGTAGTGTGAACTAATTTTGCAAAATATAAGTACGATAATATAATTGCGTTTAGGACCAATAAATACACAAATTAATTTTAATGTCCACGTTTCGGTGATTCATTTTCGTAATTATTTATTTTGACTGACAAAAAATATAATGAAAAAAATAATTTACCTTTAAATGACTTTAACAATTAGTTAATTTTAAATATTTGCTTTTTTGTAGGAAATAATTTAAATAGGTGGTTGCAGCACGGATATTTATTTTTAAACAGGTGTAAAACAGCTTTTAAGCCTTAGTATTATTTTATTTGTTGCCATCAGTCGGTGAAGATTATTTAATTAAATCTCCTTTTATCCTTTGATATTTTAAATATATATTTTTAAGATGAAAGTGAAAATAATAAAAGTCAAACAAAAACATATCAATAAAAATTAAAGATTTCACTCTGCAATGCTGAAGGTTCCGTATCCCAGCTCTAGTACATGAAAAAATCGGAAATAGATCGGTGGTGGTATTTTGAATATTTAGCAAATGTTTATATGGTGACACAACATTAAATTTAATTATTATAAGCGTTTTTAGCACTCAATATAATAAAAAAAACACAATAATAATGAGTATATGTAGTCCTTACAAATAAAATTCCATGACGTATTTATAGACTTGATAATATTTCGTCTATGGTTTTCTTCTGTCATATCGAGGCATTGACACTGCTGAAAATATATTTTGATAAATTCATATAAAATAATCTAAATTGCGCTTAAATACTGAACCCTAAACCTGTTTTGTTACCAAACGATGATAATTGAAATAGTTTTCATTTAATAAAGCGGACACGCGACCCGGATTAGAGTCACAACTTGGCACTCCATTGTACCGAGTCACAAGACGCCGTGAGTATTGGAGGATGCGAAGTGCTATTGTATTTCATTATATTATCTTTATATAGTGACAAATCTTTCGAATTGCTCTGTAGAATTATGTTTATTTACATTTTATATCTTATTAGGAAGATAAAGATCTGAGAACAAATGTTCAAAGTAATGTTATAGAAAAGTGTGAAAGGAAAAGTTATGAAAAAGGAAAAGTTATGACATGTAGGCGAGTTATGAAAGATTGGAACATGTTATGGATTCCTGCTATTTGGATAGTATTTTGTCAGATAATGGAAGAGTTAAGAGGGATATGGAAGGGTGTGTAGCGATAGGAAACACTATAGTCAATGGGGCACTAAAACATATATACTCCGACCGGACAGTATCAAAATCTGTTAAGATGGTATTCCACAACAGTATTTTCTCAGATGATGGAAGAGTTAAGAGGGATATGGAACGGTGTGTAGCGACAGGAAACACTATTATCAGTCAATGGGGCACTAAAACATATATACTAAAACCGGACAGTATCAAAATCAGTAGTATATAGTCCATAATAGTGTTTTGGTGCCAAGTTTGATGGATGGGAGTGAAACATGGATGTGGAAGATGACTGAGAGGAGCCCAATAAATGATGTAGAAATGCGTGCATTGAGAATAATGCACGGAGTAACAATGTATGATAAAATACGAAATTTTGTGTTAAGAAATTAATGTGAACTTAAGTCTGATGAAGAAGAGCACACTGAGATGGTTTGGGCATGTGGATCGAATGAGTAAAAAAAGCCTAACAAAACAAATATACAGTGCAAATGTGAGCGGAAGACCAAAGAAAGTATGGTTGGATTGAGCTAATGATATTTTATAAGAAGGAAATGTTAAAAGTCGGATAAGTTGTATGAGAAGGTATATAGATATGGAGGCTAAAGAGGTGTGTCGAGATAGGAAAGTCTGGCACTCTGTCATTCGCCTAACCTCAACAGGATGGTGTATATGAGTATGTATGCATCATTCCCATATGTCAAATCATTTTAGTAGATCTTGATTTGAAGATGTATCTCTTAGTGCCCCATTTACTTTGTCTCCTATTCTAACTTCACACGTACCATCACGCCCTTTCTCGTCAGGGTAGGCAGAGAGGACAGAGCGCCAGACTTTCCTATTCGACACACATCCTTCCCCTCTTCTACAACCATCTTGTTTATCTTTCAATATATTATTCACGTGATCGAACCATACCTTCCTCGGTCTTCCTTTCCTACCCCTTCCACTCATATTTACACTGTATATTAGTTTCCTAAGTGTTTCCTCATCTTATTTAATCTAACACATCATCTTCAAGTTCACACTCGTCCCTAATCACCTAATTCTATTCGTGTGTAGCTTCACCTGAATACTTAACACAGATTTTCAACTTTAAATTTTGTGGTTTGTTTGTATTTGGAGTGGGGACCTCAAACGTTCCAAATGTTCGAATGAGGTTGGATCTTGCGGCTCTTTGTACCATAGTAGTACTTTGTACTCGCTCCGTCCTTGGCATGCTTTAAGAAACAACTAAAAAAGTCAGTAAAAATAATGTGTTTCATTCCTGATTTTTCTTTTCCTTTCCTCTCCACCATCCCTTCCTTTCCTTTTGATTGATGATATCTCACTTTATATGAAAAATAATGTTCGGGTGATTGTCCGTCTTTGTGGGGTTCGTGGGCATGTGCTCACGTATATGTTTATGGATTTCGTGGGGATGGATAGTCATTTGAATGATTTATGCGACCACGTAACTTGCTTCATTTACTTTTGTCTGGTTGGTTGGAAGAGATTGCAGCCTGGCAATAAGCCTGCCAGATTGTATTTGCAATAAAAGTGTTAAATAAAATAAAAAAATAGTACTTTGTACCATGGTAGTACTTTGTGCCATAGTAGTACTTTGTGCCATATTAATACTTTGTGCCTAGTAGTACTTTGTACCATAGTAGTACTTTGTACCATAGTAGTACTTTGTACCAGTTGTATCATATATGCTCTTCCAGGGTGTGGTTTGGTTTATGATGCCGACGTTTCCAAATACCCCTTAATCAAATGGAAACGACAACAAAATGAAAATGAACAATAACTTCGACCTTTGTAGAAGTGGTGCATTCTCCCGTAGTGAGATGGGCCCATGCGCTCACATTACGGTTGAGACTCCGCTATTGGTAAAGCGCTATCTGGTGTAAATCCACTTAACATATGGCCAAGTCGATTACAAAGAAGTCCTGTGCGTGAAAACTGCAGCGTATTGGAAACCTGGGCGTCACAAGTCAAGCCACGCTGTACAACCTTATTACCACTGAAGTGGAATTCTGTTATCTCTATGTGATTAAGAGGGTAACTGCTGAATTGATGCTCATTAATGCAAAAAAATAACTATAAACTTTATTATATTTATAGTTAAGGCATTAACGTTGTGGAGGTTTAAAGACATTGTAATTTGTTTTATCAAACACTGTTTATTCCACTTTTTGTAACGGTATAACCCTACAAGTCACATAAAGCCAGCTTTTTACACTAATTTTAATCTCCGGAAACTCTTATTTAACGGGAAAGGCAAAAATGGAATACTTCGCAACAGTGGTGTGTATACACTCTTATGTGCTGACTGTGATAACTTCTATATAGGAAAGACAGGAAGATCCTTTAAAAAGATATTTCGTGAACACAAATCCGCCTTAAAAAATCCTCTAATTTATTCTGAAATGGCTAATCATTGTCACCGTGAAAACCATACATTTTCTATCGATGAAGCCAAATTCTTACATATCAGTAGTAACGGAAATAAATTGGACAGATTAGAGGACCTAGAAATTTCTAAGTCAGTGCATCGAGGTGAACATCTGGTAAACACATATATCTCAAGAATCTCTCCGCTGCTCGTCGAGGTAGTCCCATCCCTCCCCCAGCCGGCAGTCTCCAACCTGAATGTTTACCATTAAAAGCGTGTATCTCGGTAACAGTTCGAACAGAATTCAATCGTGTTTGTGCTCTCCTGATGATTACCGTTACAAAAAGTGGAATAACAGTGTTTGATAAAACAAATTACAATAAACTTTATTTTTGTATTTTCCAGAATTCACGAGAAATAATATCAATGAATGCATGTTTGATTGAGTAACGTACTATATATATAATATATGTCAGTTTCTTTAAGAAACTGCCATCACCGTCATAATCATTGTATGAATTTTAAAAAGGACAATTGCATTCTCAATCATGGATGATAAGGAACGAATTATCAAACCAAAATTCAAAGAAGCTTCTAATGAGAAAGAGACATTAGACGCAGCACACACAGTGGAAATCCCAATAATTTGTTCCAAGGAACGAAATCTCCAATCGGGATTAATTCCAATATCTGTGAAAAATGAGATGGTGGATACGGATTACCTGGAGACAGTAGATGATACCGTGGAAGTTCCGATCATCAATTACCACGAACAAAATCTCCAATCGGACTACGAAGCGGTGTCTGTGAAGGAAGAGATGGTGGATGCAGATTACGTCGAGGCTGTAGAGACTGTCGAAGTTCCGATCATTAAATACCGTGAAAAAAATCCCCAATCCAACTATAAAGATATGTCTTTAAACAAAGGGCTGGTAGATACGGTACGAACAGTAGAAATCCCGGTCATTAATTCTGTGGAACAAAATCCACAATCAAGTTTTACGGCGGCATCTGTGAAGGAAGAGACAGTGGATGTGGAACAGCTCGGGACAGAGTGGGGGCCGGAGTATGGTATAGATATAGAGGAGGCTGATGTCAAGGTGGAATATGGTGAAGTAAGCAACGCAGTGGCAGAAAAGACCCATACAGACCACAGTGAGTGCTTTTCAATATTATTGCTCCTAAATCTAATAATAATGGCGATGTAAAAATATATTTTGCCGTTGCCATTTGTTGCTCCATTCAACTAAGTCATTTTTTGATATTGCAGTAAGAGGGAACCCCTTTATCTGTGGGGGAAATATGTGACAGGACCCCAGTAGATATCTGTATCCGCAGATAAGAACGAACCCTATATGTACAGTAGTTTTCCTTGATCGCGGTGGATATTTGGCAAGATCCCCGGTGGATACTTGAAGCTGAGAATAGTACTGAACCCTATTTATACAGTATTTCCCTCTTATCTACGAGGAATATGTTACAAAATCCCAGTGTATTCCTGAAGCTGAGAATAGTACTGTACCCTATTTATACAGTATTTCCCTCTTATCTATGAGGAATATGTTACAAAATCCCAGTGTATTCCTGAAGCTGAGAATAGTACTGAACCCTATTTATACAGTATTTCCCTCTTATCTACGAGGAATATGTTACAAAATCCCAGTGTATTCCTGAAGCTGAGAATAGTACTGAACCCTATTTATACAGTATTTCCCTGTTATCTACGAGGGATATGTTACAAAATCCCAGTGTATTCCTAAGCTGAGAATAGTACTTCACTCATGGTGGGGAATGTGTGAGAACACCCCCAGTGGATACCTGGAACCGCAGATAGTACCGATCCCTATAAATACAGTAGTCCCCCCTTATTCGAACTGGATACATTACAAGACCCTCTGTGGATGCCTGAAACCACAGACGGTACCGAACTGTATACTCGTATACTATATTTATACATAAAGCTATGATTGTCACACAGCCCGGAGATTGTTGGCTTGATTCTCATTGGACTCAGTTTAGTTTTTACTCAAGACTCCTTTAAAATCTTTCTACAACTAACTGTACACAAGAAAAGTGCGATATAATTTAAAAACGAGCAATCATAATTTTTTGCCAAAAATGTTTTATTTTTATTGAATTAATTTTGCATTTACGTTGATTTCTTTTAGAATCGGCTGAAATTCAGGAGCGAACGCAGTCCTGGAACAAGGAACCGGCGATGAATCAATGTGACGATCCGATAAGCTCGGAACAAAATGGCGGTTTAAATAAAAATCATTCTAATCGGGGCGGAGAAAAATTGCACAACTGCATACATTGCGGCAAATACTATTCGAGAAAAAGTGTTTTGAAGAAACATCAATTGATGCATAGTGAAATAAAGTCACATAGTTGCGAGCAGTGCGGGAAGGATTTCAGACTTAAAGAAAACTTAATTAAACACCTCAAGATTCACAGTGAAGATAAGCCGCACGCGTGTTCGCAGTGCGGGAAAAGTTTCCGACTGAAACAGCATTTGAAGGCGCACTTGATGACTCACAGTGGAGAGAAGCCGCACGGGTGTTCGCAGTGCGGGAAAAGATTCGGTCGAAAAGGTGACGTGGAGAGACATCAGATTACTTGCTTACTGCAGTACGGGGATAAATACGGACCGGATAGTTTGAATGCGCATTTATTTATTCATACGAGCAAGAAGGCGCATCGGTGCTCGCAGTGCGGGAAGATATTCAGTCAGAAAACTGATTTGATTCGACATCAAATGATTCACAGTGGAGAGATGCCTTTCTTCTGTCCAAAATGTGGGAAATGCTTTAGGCAAAAAGGTAACTTCAATAGGCACGTACTCCTCCACACCGATGAGAGTCCACATTAGGGAATAATGATTTATAGCAGAATAAACTTGTTACAGGTAGATGAGGATGTCTCGCTTTAGAATATCATAAATGAAAGAATGAATTTTTACAGAGTTTGATAAATATATTGTATGAAAGATGCAAAGAGAAAGATTTGAGAATGTACGTTGCAAAGTCCCAACTAATAATGGTGATAGAAAAGTGCGAGAGGAAAAGTGAATGCGTGAGCATGGCTGGGTGGGCAATGGAAGATTGTAGCAAGTTGAGGAATTCTATTTGGGTAGCATTTTCTCAGATGATAGAAGAGTTAATGGGATATCAAACGGCATGAAATGATAGGAAACAAAGTCAATAGGGCACTAAGACATATATACTCGAACCGGATAGTATCATAATCTGTTAAGATGCAGTAGATAGTCCACGACAGTAGTTTAGTACCAACTTCGATGTGCGGGTTTAAAATGTGGATGTGAAAAAAGAGTGAAGAGTTGAATAAGTGATTAAGGATGAATGTTAAATTAAGGCTGATGTGTTGAGTAAGGTGGAGGAGGGCACGCTGAGATGGTTTGGACATGTGGAACAAATGAGAGTGGAAGGCATGATAAAGGAAGACCGAAGAAGTACGGTTGGATCAGGTGAATATTTTTAATGAAGCTAACGTAGAAAGTTAGATAAATCGTAGAAGTTGTATAGTAAATCGTAGGAGTTGGATGTGTGTGAGGATAGTCACGTCTGGCTCTCCATCTTTTCTGTCTATCCCGACATGAAACTAGCATGATAGTACGTATGTAAGGATGAATGTGAGCTATAAATGGATGTATTAAGTAAGGGGGAAAAGATGACATTACATGTGGTGTGGGCATGTTGAACGGATGGATGATGAAAGACTGACTAAACTAATTTATACCGCAAGTACGAGTCCTGGTAGAGGAGGACCGAGAAAATTGTGGTTATACCGAGTGATTGAAAGAAGGAAACTTAAAGAGTGATAAGAAATGTTTGAGAATATGTATGGATGTAGAGGAGACAAAGAGAGGACATTATGACAGGCAAGTTTGTTACTCTGCCCGCTTGGTCACGGTCACGGGATCAAACTGCGAGCTTCTTCTTTGGGCAAACTTGGTGAGGATTGCAACCGATGGTCATAAAAGTTGCAAACTAGAAACCCGACAATCTCTCTCTGCTGTTTTACGTTTATTCTCCTATTGGCCGCTATTTTATTCTTTTGTTTTGTCAAAGGTCGTATTTTATTTTTCTCAATTTACATTGTGACAGTGAATCTGGGTTTGTAAGTGTTTGTGTAAGTGTAAGTGTAAGGTCGCGTGAGTGTGGTTTAAGCTACTTTCTTTGATTATACAGAATCTCTTCCTTCTTCTCTTCCTTCACCTCGAACACCTTCAGGAATAAACTGGGAAGGTGTATTTCTCTTTCCATTGCCTCCAATGTGCAATTTCATAGGAGTCCAAACAAGGAGTATTGTTGTTGATGATGAGGTGGAAACCTTGAAACTGGTAGGGTTATACCATTCATTATCTTATGTGGAAACCTTGAAACTGGTAGGGTTATACCATTCATTATCTTATGTGGAAACCTTGAAACTGGTAGGGTTATACCATTCATTATCTTATGTGGAAACCTTGAAACTGGTAGGGTTATACCATTCATTATCTTATGTGGAAACCTTGAAACTGGTAGGGTTATACCATTCATTATCTTATGTGGAAACCTTGAAACTGGTAGGGTTATACCATTATCTTATCTGGAAACCTTGAAACTTTTAGGGTTATACCATTATCTTATCTGGAAACCTTGAAACTGTTAGGGTTATACCATTATCTTATCTGGAAACCTTGAAACTTTTAGGGTTATACCATTATCTTATCTGGAAACCTTGAAACTGTTAGGGTTATACCATTATCTTATCTGGAAACCTTGAAACTTTTAGGGTTATACCATTCAGTATCTTATGTGGAAACCTTGAAACTGTTAGGGTTATACCATTATCTTATCTGGAAACCTTGAAACTTTTAGGGTTATACCATTATCTTATCTGGAAACCTTGAAACTGTTAGGGTTATACCATTATCTTATCTGGAAACCTTGAAACTTTTAGGGTTATACCATTCAGTATCTTATGTGGAAACCTTGAAACTGTTAGGGTTATACCATTATCTTCTGTGGAAAAAAACTGAATGTTTCACTCGACAAATTACATTGTTTAATTTGCATTTGATTCAGGTTTAACCCAATTGCCTACAAAAGAATAACAAAAATTTAGGAAAAGTGGCGATTTATTTCTTAATATAATCTCCTTTGAGTTCGATACACTTGACCCAGCGATGCTCCAACTTCTTTAACCCGTCTGAAAAATACGTTTTCTGGAGGTCTGCAAAGTACGAGTATATATATATATATATATATATATATATGTATGTATGTACGGACACGTAGCCAGAATGTCAGACTCCCGATGGACATCCGAAATAATCCAATGGTACCCAAGAAGCATAAAGAGGCCCAGAAGAAGACCGAAGGTACGCTGGATGGATGAAATCAGGAAGCATGGCAGCATCACATGGCATCAACGAGCAAAGGACCGAACTATTTGGATTCAACTTGGGGAGAACTTCATCCGGCATGGATCGACCCTAGTTGACAATGATGATGATGATGATGATATATGTATGTATAAAGCTCATTGGCTGTTCTGTGACGGCTGATTTACACCCACAATATTCACATTGGCTGTTCTGTGATGGCTGACTTACACCCACAATATTCACATTAGCTGTTCTGTGACGGCTGACTTACACCTACGATATTCATATTGGCTGTTCTGTGACGGCTGACTTACACCCACAATATTCACATTGGCTGTTCTGTGATGGCTGACTTACACCCACGATATTCACATTGGCTGTTCTGTGACGGCTGACTTACACCCATGATATTCACATTGGCTGTTCTGTGATGGCTGACTTACACCCACGATATTCACATTGGCTGTTCTGTGACGGCTGACTTACACCCATGATATTCACATTGGCTGTTCTGTGATGGCTGACTTACACCCACGATATTCACATTGGCTGTTCTGTGACGGCTGACTTACACCCATAATATTCACATTGGCTGTTCTGTGATGGCTGACTTACACCCATGATATTCACATTGGCTGTTCTGTGATGGCTGACTTACACCCACGATATTCACATTGGCTGTTCTGTGACGGCTGACTTACACCCATGATATTCACATTGGCTGTTCTGTGATGGCTGACTTACACCCACGATATTCACATTGGCTGTTCTGTGACGGCTGACTTACACCCACAATATTCACATTGGCTGTTCTGTGACGGCTGACTTACACCCACAATATTCACATTGGCTGTTCTGTGACGGCTGACTTACACCCATGATATTCACATTGGCTGTTCTGTGATGGCTGACTTACACCCACGATATTCACATTGGCTGTTCTGTGACGGCTGACTTACACCCATGATATTCACATTGGCTGTTCTGTGATGGCTGACTTACACCCACGATATTCACATTGGCTGTTCTGTGACGGCTGACTTACACCCACAATATTCACATTGGCTGTTCTGTGACGGCTGACTTACACCCACAATATTCACATTGGCTGTTCTGTGACGGCTGACTTACACCCATGATATTCACATTGGCTGTTCTGTGATGGCTGACTTACACCCACGATATTCACATTGGCTGTTCTGTGACGGCTGACTTACACCCATGATATTCACATTGGCTGTTCTGTGATGGCTGACTTACACCCACGATATTCACATTGGCTGTTCTGTGACGGCTGACTTACACCCACAATATTCACATTGGCTGTTCTGTGACGGCTGACTTACACCCATGATATTCACATTGGCTGTTCTGTGATGGCTGACTTACACCTACGATATTCACATTGGCTGTTCTGTGATGGCTGACTTACACCCACAATATTCACATTGGCTGTTCTGTGACGGCTGACTTACACCCAATGATATTCACATATAAAAACAAATAATTGAACACATCTGAGCTGCAGCTGGTCGTGTCATTTGACAACTCTCAGCAGAAGTATATTCTGGTTTATTTTTCTGTTTTGTCAAAAATTAGACTCTACAGTATCTCTTTACACTGGCAATAAATGTAGGCTTATAAGTGTATATGTGAGTATGTGCATTTATATTTTTAGACAATGTATATATTTATTGTGTTTGTGACTGTATTACACCTTAATTATTGTCATTTAGTTTTTATTACATGCACAAGGGTGTGGGTTGAAAAATATCTATGGCAGGGCTTGACCTCCTATTGGTGGGGGTGTCTTGATTGAGAGGATGCTATAAGATAAGCCCAGACCGCTTGACCTCCTATTGGTGGGGGTGTCTTGATTGAGAGGATGTTATAAGATAAGCCCAGACCGCTTGACCTCCTATTGGTGGGGGTGTCTTGATTGAGAGGATGTTATAAGATAAGCCCAGACCGCTTGACCTCCTATTGGTGGGGGTGTCTTGATTGAGAGGATGTTATAAGATAAGCCCAGACCGTTTGATAGCTCAAAAATTATTTTTTTTCCATTGCCTTAACATACGAGTACATTTGTAATTACAAGATCTATTTGTATATTTTATTGCTTTCAATAAACTTGTTCATAAATTTACTTTTTCAATCTGCCTTGAAACATTGTCAAAAGAAACTTTCGACACAAGCTCTGCAATACTGTAAGCATGCTACAGTTAGCTCACAGCCGACCTATAGGCAGCGTGTGAGTAGTTTGCAATATTGATGGACAGTTTGTCCATCCTCGATATGATGCAGTACCACAGTTACAGCTACAATAAGGTGCCACAGTTTGGAGTACTTGCTATGATGTTCACTGTGGTACAGTTTGGAGTCCTCTCTATAATGTTCACTAAGATATGGATTCACAGTTTGGAGTCCTTGCTATGCTGTTCATTATGATATGGATCCACGGTTTGGAATCCTCCCTATGATATGAATCCACAGTTTGGAGTTCTCGCTATGATATGGGTCCACAGTTTGGAATCCTCGCTATGATGTTTACTATGATATGAATCTACAGTTTGGAATCCTCGCTATGATGTTCCCTATTATGTGAATCTACAGTTTGGAGTCTTCGCTATGATGTTCACGATGATATGGATCCACAGTTCGGAATCCTCGCTATGATGTTCACTATTGTGTGAATCTACAATTTGGAGTCCTCGCTATGATGTTCACTATGATATGAATCCACAGTTTGGAATCCTCGCTATGATCTTCACTATTGTGTGAATCTACAGTTGGAATCCTCGCTATGATCTCTATGATATGGATCCACAGTTTGGAGTCCTTGCTATGATGTTCACTATTGTGTGAATCTACAGTTTGAAGTCCTCGCTATGATGTTCACTATGATATGGATCCACAGTTTGGAGTCCTCGCTATGATTTTCACTATGATATAAATCCTCAGTTTGGAGTCATCGCTATGATGTTTACAATGATATGAATCTACAGTTTGGAATCCTCGCTATGATGTTCACTATTGTGTGGATCTAGTTTGGAGTCCTTGCTATGATTTTCACTATGATATGGATCCACAGTTTGGAGTCCTCACTATGATGTTCACCATTGTGTGAATCTACAGTTTGGAGTCCTAGCTATGATGTTCACTATGATATGGATCCACAGTTTGGAATCCTCGCTATGATGTTCACTATTGTGTGAATCTACAGTTTGGAGTCCTCGCTATGATGTTCACTATGATATGGATCCACAGTTTGGAATCCTCGCTATGATGTTCACTATTGTGTGAATCTACAGTTGGAATCCTCGCTATGATCTCTATGATATGGATCCACAGTTTGGACTCTTCACTATGATGTTCACCATTGTTTGAATCTACAGTTTGGAGTCCTAGCTATGATGTTCACTATGATATGGATCCACAGTTTGGAATCCTCGCTATGATGTTCACTATTGTGCGAATCTACATTTTGGAGTCCTCGCTATGATCTCTATGATATGGAGCCACTGTTTGGAGTTCTCGCTATGATGTTCACTATTGTGTGAATCTACAGTTGGAATCCTCGCTATGATCTCTATGATATGGATCCACAGTTTGGAGTCCTCACTATGATGTTCACCATTGTGTGAATCTACAGTTTGGAGTCCTAGCTATGATGTTCACTATGATGTGGATCCACAGTTTTGAGTTCTCGCTATGATGTTCACTATTGTGTGAATCTACAGTTGGAATCCTCGCTATGATCTATATAATATGGATCCACAGTTTGGAGTCCTCGCTATGATGTTCAATATTGTGTGAATCTACAGTTTGGAGTCCTCGCTATGATTTTCACTATGATATAGATCCACAGTTTGGAATCCTCGTTATGATATTTACTATTGTGCGAATCTAAAGTTTAGAGTCCTCGCTATGATGTTCACTTGATATGGATCCACAGTTTGGAGTCCTCGCTACGATGTTCACTATTGTGTGAATCTACAGTTTGGAGTCCTAGCTATGATGTTCACTATGATATGGATCCACAGTTTGGAATCCTCGCTATGATGTTCACTATTGTGCGAATCTACAGTTTGGAGTCCTCGCTATGATGTTCACTATGATATTGATCCACAGTTTGGAGTTCTCGCTATGATGTTCACTATTGTGTGAATCTACAGTTGGAATCCTCGCTATGATCTATATTATATGGATCCACAGTTTGGAGTCCTCACTATGCTGTTCACCATTGTGTGAATCTACAGTTTGGAGTCCTCGCTATGATTTTCACTATGATATGGATCCACAGTTTGGAATCCTCGCTATGATGTTCACTATTGTGTGAATCTACAGTTTGGAGTCCTCGCTATGATGTTCACTATGATATGGATCCACAGTTTGGAATCCTCGTTATGATGTTCACTATTGTGTGAATCTACACTTTGGAATCCTCACTATGATGTTCACTATGATATGGATCCACAGTTTGGAATCCTCGCTATGATCTTCCCTATTGTGTGGACCTTCAGTTTGTGGAGTCCTCGCTATGATGCTCACTATGACATGATTTATTATTCTTCTTCTTCAGCCGTTCTGGATCCATCCCTGGATATAGGCTTCCCCTTCGGTCCTCCACAACTCCGTCTCGTGCACACTGCATTCACCTCACCCCTGCGGCCCGTCTTATATCGTCCGACCATCTAGCCTGTGGTCTCCCCACATCTCTCCTGCCCGTTCTAGGCTGCCATTCCAGGACCTTTTTCGTCCATCGAGAGTCAGAGCATCTGGCAATATGTCCTGCCCAGCTCCACTTTAAGGCAGCTGCTCTGTCAACTACATCCGTGACTTTGGTTCTCTCTCTTATCCATTTGTTGGTCTTTCTGTCTCGCAGTGAAACTCCCAGCACCCTCCTCTCCATGGCTCTCTGCGTCACTAGTAGTTTTTGCGTTATTCGCTTTGTTAGGACAGAGGTTTCGATTCGATCCATATGTGAGGATCGGTAAGATGCATGAATCAAAGACTCTCTTTATCAAATGATTGGGGTATTTTGAAGATTTCAGGATGTAAGAGGGTTTAGTTTTTTCTTATATGGAGTCATTAAGTGTGGATATTAATAATAAAAGAAAATGTATAAAAAAGTTACATTTATTTAAATACTTAAAATGGGAAAAAAAAACAGATATTAACAGATTAAAAGATGATTTCCAAGTGGTTTTACACAGGGTTGATCCATTTACGAGTGCCGGGCCAATTCGAATAGCTAAAGTTGGTATAGCCTAGAGCTTGGACCACTCGTGTAACGGGGCAGTCGGCGAATATGGCCTGGCTTCAGTGGCACGGCAGAGTGGAGAACTTCAAGTCGACGCCAGCTCCATACCCAGGCGCAGGCTCTTGTTGTCCTTGCCGTCGTGACGGCGAGCTCCATGATGGCGTTGTAAGCAACCCAGCGTGCCAGGGAGATTAGCAATAGTCCCTGCATCTTGAGACTGTGTAGCCGGCAGGTGAAGGACACCCGTCTCTGAAGCGGGTCTCCGGTCAAGGGACGCCCCTTCACCAAATAATTTCCTTCTTAACGGTCCCCTTGTTAGTCGGCTTTAATATGAAGTGCCCCGTGCCACCATTCAGAAAGATAATTTTTTTTAGGTATTTGTATAGTATGCGATTCTGAGCACAGCCCTCATACCCCTTTTTTTTACAATAGAACATTTAAAAAGGGCTTATGATTAATCCTTTATGGATTCTTCGTAACAAGGCTTATTGTATTTGGCAAAGAAGAATTAACTTGACTCCGTTACATTTTTACAATGGACGCAAACGTAAGTATTATATGAAAAATAAACCTGTTTGAGCCATCGTGGCCACAATATACTCCATAAGAAATTTTATCTATCAATTAACTAATAAACCCGTGGAACCGTATCTTTTATATACGCAGGAAATTAATTTGAATAAACTTGCATCCATATAACATATCTGTACTACAATACATTTGAATAAAAATTTATTGTCATTGGCAGGCAAGTTGACAGAAGGCCAAAAAAATGACGGTGGACGGCGCAAGAGATATGAGAACGTACTGCGTGAGATACTCGGCACTACTTTGAGCAAACAGTAGTAGAAGTATTATCAGGGACCCAATGGAGAGAAAAGTTGCAGACAATCTGCAGGGTTTACTTTTTATTTGGCTTTCTGCCATACATTTTGTTTTTTTTAATCTAGATATACGGGGGCATGGGCTGAAAGCCCCCCCGATGTCCTTTCGGTCGGGCTCGCCCTACATTAGTGGGGTGTATCTCGGCCGGGGGAATGTTTGTGGGATGAGCCCGGACCTTTTAATGTCTTCTCTCTTAAATGTATTTTTCTGCCATCTATTTATTTATTTTTTCTCTTCTTTCTATTCTACGTGTGCAAGGATGTGGGCTGAAAAATATCTGGTGTCCCCGTGGCTGGGCTCGCCCTATATTGGTGGGGTGTATCTAGGCCGGGGGGATGGTATTAGATGAGCCCAGACCTTTTGATAGCTTCTATCTTTAATGTATTCTTGAAGTATATTTAAATGTATTACTATGTTGCTATCAATAAACCTATATTTATTTATTTATGTACGAAAGCTCCTTGACATGCAATAGGATATGCCTATCACAAATCGGCTTACATAGTCATCTTCGGCAGCGGCAACGCCATATATCTTGACACCCCATTCAGTATTCAATTTGCTGTGTTTATTTTCACCTTGTTTCGCAGAATTTACTCAGTGTCCTGTGAAGGATGCTCCGTATCCCATGGACCACGAAGTGCACCAACGCCTCTATCATTCAAGAATTAGAGATAACCTAAAGACTTTCGGCAACATGCAGAAAAAGGATCGTAACAAACTGAGAGTATGTTGCCAGAAAGAATGATAAATGTCTGGAGAAGCTATTATAATAATAGGTGATCACGGGACAGTTGTGGGAAGGTGAACAAGAGGAAGGTGTCCTATGAGATGGACGGATCAAACAAAAAAGTAAACAGGATTCTCTTAAAGCGTTGGATTCAACATGGTCTAGGGAGCAATGGAGACAGGTGGTATTCCGAGTACGAAACATAGCAGAGAACCACGATTCTCAACATGAGCACGTAATTAAAACGTTTTGCGAAGGTTTAGTCGTTCTATTGGTCCAAAACTTTCCTTAAACCAAGACTTATATCTGGCTTTCTCCTCTGTAGATCCTTAAATGTGCTTTCGAGTTTGATTTCTGTCAAAACTCTTCTCAGAATATCAGCAGATTCATGGCATGTCGCCACTGTTAGTCATTAAATGTGTCTTTAAATATTGTTTATGTTCAAAGCTTAGTTCACATTGTGTGCAACTACCATATGTGCCTTCTCTCTAATATGAATCATATTATGTTTCTTTAAAACACATTTTTGTCCAAAGCTTTTCCCACACTGCGAGCAACTATACGGCTTCTCTACACTGTGAATCAATTTATGTTTCTTTAAATAAATTTTGTGTCCAAAACTTTTTCCACACTGTGAGCAATTATACGGTTTCTCTCCACTATGAATTTTAAGGTGTAATTTTAAAATTGATTTTTTACCAAAGCATTTTCCACACTGTGAACAACTAAGAGGCTTCTCTCCACTATGATACAATAAATGATTTTTCAAATGTGCTTTTTGCCCAAAACTTTTCCCACACTCTGAGCAACAATGTAGTTTATCTCCACTGTGAATTATTTGATGTTTTTTTAAATCACTTTTCTTTCCGAAATTCTTCCCACACTGTGAGCAACAATGCGGCTTATCTCCATTGTGAATCATTTGATGTCTCTTTAAAGTACTTTTTTGTCCAAAACCTTTTTCACACTGTAAGCAAATATGTGGCTTCTCTCCACTGTGACTTATTAGATGCGATTTTAAGTGTGATTTTTGTCCAAAAACTTTCCCACACTGCGAGCAACTATGTGGCTTCTCTTCAGTGTGAATCATTTCGTGTCTGTTTAAATCATATTTTTGAGCAAAATATTTCCCACACTGTAAGCAGCAATGTGGCTTCTCTCCACTGTGACTGATCAGATGCGCTCTTAAGTTTTTTTTTTGTACAAAACTTTTCCCACACTGGGCACAACTATGTGATTTCTCTCCGCTGTACATGATTGTTTTTTCTTTGAAATGTTTTCTTCGGTTAAAAGTCTTCCCAGAGTGTGAAGAATAATAAATTATCTCACTTTCTGCATCAGTTCCGTGGCTGGTCCCTGCTTTCTGCATCAGTTCCGTGGCTGGTCCCTGCTTTGCATCAGTTCCGTGGCTGGTCCCTGCTTTTCGGTGATCTTCATTCTTCCAGGAACTGCCGGCATCTAAAAATTCATTAATAGATAAAATCAATCATTTTATTTTAACTGAAAAATTTAACATTGTGTTCAATTAATTTTTGTCTATCAAACTATGCATGCCTAATTCAATCAAATAACTTAACTTTTGATTTTTTTAAACTATGAATGACAGTTAAGGGCTAGAAGGAGGGGTTTCATTGTTAGTGCGGCAGTTTTGCAGGTGATTTGGGGGTTTTTATCGAATGAAAAAATTATTAAAATAGTGAAAAAAAAATTTAATCATTGATTGACGATACAGTGTACCTTAGAACAATGCGTTTCATTCATTACAAGAGACAAATATTGCATTGAGGATACACTGTACCTTAGAACAATGTGTTTCATTCATTATAAGAGACAAATATTGCATTGAGGATACAATATACCTTAGAACAATGTGTTTCATTCATTACAAGAGACAAATATTGCATTGAGGATACAATGTACCTTAGAACAATGTGTTTCATTCGTTACAAGAGACAAATATTGCAAAAATAAAATAAAACAAATACATTAAAATCAAATAAAATGATACAATCACAATACTCCTGACAGCACATACATGTAAGTATGCAAGTACACGTGTCAAAACTCTTCAGACAGTTGTTAAGAAAGAAAAATCTGGCACTCTGTCCTTTATGACAACCCCAGTAAATGGCGTGATGGTATGTATACATGTAAATGCTAATCGGAATTTAAAAAACTATCGAGTATTTCTGATAATTAATATGCATCAAAATCAAATATTTGTCATAAAGAGACACACCAAAAGTTTTTTTTTAACAACACCAATATGTATCTAGCTACTCAATTGTTTTAACAACACCAATATGTATCTAGCTACTCAATTATTTTAACAACACCAATATGTATCTAGCTACTCAATTGTTTTAACAACACCAATATGTATCTAGCTACTCAATTGTTTTAACAACACCAATATGTATCTAGCTACTCAATTGTTTTAACAACACCAATATGTATCTAGCTACTCAATTATTTTAACAACACCAATATGTATCTAGCTACTCAATTGTTTTAACAACACCAATATGTATCTAGCTATTCAATTGTTTTAACCACACCAATATGTATCTAGCTATTCAATTGAAAGTCTCTTGAAGTATTGAAATAATATCTTCATTTTCAATTATGTCATTGAATAGCACTCACCGTGTCCTGTGTGGCTGTGTCCAGCCCCTGCACTGCTGACTTGACCACACTCCACCTTGACATCAGCCTCCTCTATATCTATACCGTACTGCGGGCCCCACTCTGCTCCGTGCTCTGTATCCACTGCCTCTTCCTTCACAGACACTGCCGGGCATTCCGATTTGATGTTATGTTCCTGATGGAATGTAATTGGGATTTCTACTGTCATCACGGTCACGAGCTGCTCAGGATCCACTGCCTCTTCCTTCACAGATACTGCCGTGAATTCCGATTTAACATTATATTCCTGGTGAGATGTGATTGGGATTTCTACTGTCTTCACTACCATGAGCCGCTCCGTCTCCTCTGCCAAGATCTGCTCTGTATCCGCTATCTCTTCCTTCACAGACAGTGCCACACCATCCGCATACTCCAGCTTGTGGAACTGTTCTTGCGAACTCATCTTTAATTTCCTCTTTCTTGTCTGTGTCACAATTTACATGTTATCATCAAAGATGGTGGGTACCGTCAACCTTAATTTGGGTCTGAAAAAATATACGACAGTAAAATTAAATTAAATAAATTAAAATATAAATTAAATTTAAATAAATTTATTTTATTAAATTAAAATAATTAAATTAAATAAAAAAAGAAAATTATAATTAAACAAATAAAAAAAGAAAATTATAATTAAATTAAATTCATTAAAATTAACTAAATAAAAAAAAATTATGATAATCAATTAAATAATAAATAAAATAAAATGATAAATTAAAATTAAATAAATTTAAAATAAAAATTATTATTAAATAAATTCTTTCTAATTTAAATCCATAATACATCATAGACACGCAACACGCATGCGCCGCGTCTACTGTGTGTATACGTAGCATAAGTCAACCAATAAACTTTATTTTTTTGAAATAAATTTTGATATAATATTAGAATTTAATTTTTAAAAAATCGTTAACAAATGGAAAAAAAGCAATGCATAAAGTTGACTTTTCCCAGGAGCTAAGAAGTTTCACTTCTACCGCGCGAGAGTCTCACGCATCTGTTTTTTTTTATAACCCAAATCACATGATTATTCATAAGTCTAAATTATGAACGTACACGCTGTGTCAATACACATTGCCGTTATGGGACCGGACTCAGTGGAGAGTGGAGAGCCGCCACAATTCCTCGTATCAGAAGCAGAGTGTAACCTGGGACGCAGCTCGACAGGCTGCAATACAGAGCGACAGGAGTATTCCATACGGCGGCAGCTCTCATTTCAAATGCGCACTACCATAGCTACATTCTTAGAGGCCGCTGGACACGCCGTCACTTTAGAATTTTGTTTTAAAGAAAAATCTCGTCCTCGAAAATCGTTGTGATCGGTTTCGTGGCTATTTAATATTTTTTTAGTTTTATTCAAACTATGTATTAACAACATCCATGTTGGCGTATTTCTTTTAGGATTTGTCTATTCGAAATGGTTAAATCAATACTTGTATACCAGACAATGTACCGCAACAACTTTCTAACCACACCCATGATAATAGTACTCGGTCACACGCTCTGTGCAGAACATATTCAAGTAAAGAGGCATCGGTACATATTTCTATTTTACATTTGACGGACCTATTTAAGAAACAAAAATTTTCAAGTGATTTTGATATGAAATGTATTTAGATTTTTCAGAGCGTTAGTTGTCTTTGAAATACATAGATACCATAGATTAAATTTCAAGAGGTAACATATTTAGGATTGATTCATCTAAACTGTGTAAACATCTCATTTTTTTATAGATTTATTTATTTTGTAGAAGTGGCGCCATTAAAACTTATTTTAGTATTGTGGCCAAATTAAGGGTGTGTTAAAATATTTTCAAACTAAATTTTCATCAGATATGCACCATTCTTATTTATGTTTGAGAATTGAAAAATTGTCACATACTCCAGAAATATCTTTCATCCTGAGTTTTCTTTGCATTTCTTTCTTATTCGTGAATGTATTTCTTTTCTCTAGTTCTACCATTATTAAATGTTCATCACTTGACACTGGCGTATACTCCTTCATATATAAAAATTCACGGCCATTATTCAAAGAAGAAGAAGAATAGAAATGTCATTTGTTTGTTTTTTTTACCTTAATTTAAATGAACATGTATATGGGGAGCTCTCTGGTCGTCGACTCGGGAAGGTAGTGTCATGTCGGTTAAGAAAATCAAACTTTGTTTTATACTAAATTCAGTTAAATTTAGATCATCTAATAAATACCCGTTCATACTACCATTCCATTATCTATAATATATATATGTATTATATTATATCTTAGATTCTGTTCATATTTGTGGTTAATTTCATCGTAGAATAAAGGTAGGTAGTTTTTTTTTTTTTTTTTCTCGTGGTGTTTTTTTCTTTCTTTTTTCTTGTAGATAGGTAAAAATGATTCCACGCGCACCCTCTAATCCCAAACCTCCAGATGTAGCCTCTGATAGCGAACTATTAACCAAAGAAGAAATCCCGGTCTCGTCCTTCACGGAAGTGAAAAATAAAACCAAAAGAAAGAGAACGAGGAACCTAAGGCCTGGGAGCCGTCAGGAATCACCTGAAAGGAAAATAACCCCTCTTACTGTACCATCGACTGAAATACTCCAAACAGTCACAACCCCTACAACATCCTCCCCTAAACTTCTTGCACCCCCTTCTCCTCCCCAGGCTAGGAAATACGACAAACATGACCGATCCCCTTACGTAGTACATTAACTCAATTTTTCCTTTGGGATGTTCCTTAAAAAAAATCTAGACATATCACCAAGAATTGGTATAAAACTAAAAGGCCGGAACCGATTGGCAGTAGCCTTTGACAAATACCCATCAGCTAAAAATTTCCTACAAAATGGAGCCCTTGCCAAGTATGGCTTTAAATAATTTATTCCTTCTTTCATGGTCACCAAAATGGGTCTCGTAAGAGGAATCCCGGTTGAATGGAAGGAGGAGGAAAGCCGCGAAAACTTGGAAGTATCGGATGGCTATGGAAAAGTCCAAAAAGCGAGAAGACTTAACCGCAAAATAACCAACTCAGATGGAGTGACATGGGTCCCTACACAAACAGTTGTATTAACATTTGACGGACAGGTCCTACCTCAGAGGGTCTATGCTTTCTACAACTCTTTAGTGGTAGAAAAGTATTCGTATTATACTATTTCCCAACCATACAGTGTTACCAGTGCTGCCGTTTTGGACACACGAAGCAGCAATGCAGATCATCTGCACGTTGCTTCAAATGTGGCCAATCTAACCTCGACAAAGCCTGCTCCGTAACGGCTCCAACATGTACTACATGCAATGGGAGCACATACGGCAGTGGACAGATCCTGCCCGGAATTCACCAGACAAACTAACATAAAACGCCTTATAACTGACCAGAACATGTCTTACCAGGAAGCATCAAAATCCACCCCAACCTCTGTGAAATCCTTCGCCGAAGTTACGGCACACGGTGAACCAACCTCGCACCCACTTTCCCAAAATAAACCCTCTGCTAACCACTATAAATCCTTCTAACCAAAAATGATAAATGCCACCGAGCCCTCGGGTCCCACTTTTCGCCCTCATATCACTCCCTCGACGAAGAGGGAGATTGAAAGCCTCTTATGGCGCCCAAACACAAACCTTCCTAATGGATGTGGCTTCCCTCGAGACACTCCAATCACTGCACAATTACTAGATACAAACATTTCTACAACATCGAATAAACTCATATAACTCATCTCTGGTTTCTTATACAATTCTCAATACCATCCAACGTTGCCAAAGAAATACTAAACGAAACCAAAAGTATACAAAATTTAACCTACCAAATCAACACACAGATACAATACAAGGAAGGTCTGTACCGACCTCTCCTAATTAAATATTAAAAATGGCTGAAAGAAGATCTCACCTTTCATCAAGAATATTGCAATGGAATAGGTAGCCTCCCCCCCCCCTTCTGATGCTAGGTGAGTTCTGCCCACCATCGGCCGCCGTCTAGAAGGCGGGGTTATTTCCGGGGGCATTATTGAATGTTCCCGGGTATTCGTGTCTGCGGGACGATAGGGCGGATGGAAGGGGTGGAGCAGCCCTTTTCATCATCATCCATTCCATTTACGCAAGTGGTTCTGGGTTCTCGGGACGCCAGCTTCAATGCAGTCGCTGCGAGAATCCAGAATATTACGTATATATCAGTTTATATCCTGCATCCGTCATCATATCACAACAAAGGAATATACTCGTAATATCAACACTACCTCATCCCATCATCTTACTTGGGGATATGAACTCCCACCACACGCTATGGGGATCACCTAGAACATGTAGATTTGGAGCCGAACTTATGAATATTCTGGACGACTTTGAACTTTGTGTACTGAATGACGGATCATCCACCCGCTTGAGAGCGCCGAATCAAAATTCAAGCGCAATAGATTTATCCATATGTTCGTTCAGCCACATTAGCCCCTACGCTATTGTGGAATGTAGTACGAATAGATACTATGAAGTGGACATCACTTGACACTGGCGTATACTCCTTCATATATACGAGTTCACCGCGATTATTCAAAGAAGAACGAGCATGGCTTAATTTGCTTTCTAAAATGTTATTTTTCATCCGAAATTCAGTTAATCAAATCTGAACCAAAACACTTGATTTTAATGTAAAAGAACTAATACAGTTTATGGAAACAAGTGTAAAATCTGTATTGTTCTGATGTAACGGGGATCGTTACCCCAGCAGATCAACTGTCTATATGAAGTAAGGAAAAACATGCTTATATAAAACACAAAATATCACTATATCAAGCAGCACAGCACACACAAACATCACTGTGAAGCGGTCAAAATAAACCTCTATGATAAGTCTATAACGTAATTAAGTAGGAAAAAATAAACAAAAGTATAGAAATAAAAAATCACATATAATCAACTGACAGGTCAGTTGGACAGGAATAAAACAGCCTTCTTCCTGACTAATGGCCATGCACTCCTATATCTGATGGAGTACATGCGGTGTCTTCATCTTCTTAAATAATAGCCGTGACTTTCAAAGTATGGAATACTATATACGGCAGAGAACTCCTGTATACGACAGTGCCAAGCAAGGTACGGTGTCAAACTATGCCATGCTTTATTGATAGTTGCACTGCATAGAAAAAAAACTTTTGACACAAATTCTCGCTTTCTAGCACAGGTTGCCATAATAGATGGAGTATTAGCATAATATTGGTTACATAAATGATTCATTTTACTCAGGTCAGAGTGTACAAGATTTAATGTGTAGGTAAAAATTAAATTAAAAAGTTACGTTGAAAACAAATATTAAAAAAGAAGTTTTGTGTTTTAATTATGATTTATGATATGACATGAGGGATCGCTGAGAGACTAAAGATATTGAAAACCACCATTCACAAGTATTTGGTGTAATTTCACATTCAAATTTGACTTAAAATTTTTAAATAACTTCCGGATAATACAATATTTGTTTAAATATAAGGTGTGGTATAAATAAACATGATAAATCAATCAAATTGTTCATGTTAATGCTATTATAAGATGTAAAGAGCTGTTAGAAAACAAATATGGAAGCCACATACTATAAATTGAAGAGCTGATCTCTTCTCTAAACACAATAAAGTAACATTGTACCATGGCTCGTGGCTATTCGCTCATAAGTCACCAAGAAACAGTCCCTGAAAACACTGTCTACCTGTCACCAAATAATTCTTAATGTCGGACAAAGCTACAAAATCAGGAATGTGTTATAAATCTTTATATTTCTGTATCTCAAGATCTATTCATAAAATTCTCAAAAAAATCAATTCAATGTAAGCGTGTTCCACTAAAAAACAAATCTAGGTTCTTTCTTTCTTTACCACTATAAAATAAGTCTTTCACAATTACCTAAGTCTACTTGGTAATATTTTGTGATACATACAAATTAGGGGGACCGAAAAGAAATAAAAAAAAATCATTCAATTACAAAAAATAAGTTAATTTAAGAAAATACTTCAAAACTAATCTACAAAATAATGCTCATCGCTTTCTACAACCTTTCTCCACCTTTCGGTTTATTTTTCAATACCAGATTTGTAGTATTCCTTAGATTTTTTATTGAAAAAGGTCTCTTAATGGCTTTATATATCACTTACATAAATGAAATTTTTATCACGTATTGAGTGTTCTAACGATCGAAATATAGTAAGTGATAATCCGAAGGGGCAACATTAGGTGAATATGGTGAATGAGGTAAAAGTTCATAGCCATGCTCCATCATTCTTTTTTGAGTTGATTTTGCTGCATGATGCCGCGCGTTGTTTTGTTGAAGTATTTGTTTATTTTAGTTTACTAAAAATGACCGCTTCTTTTTTAGTTCATTTGTTATTTTTTCGAATTGTTGACAGTATATGTCGGCAGTAATTGTTATTCCTGATTTTAGTAGTTCGAAGTTAATAACGCCGGTGCTATCCCACCACACACAAAGCAGTACCTTTTTTACGAAGAATATTTTTTAGAAAGAAGAAATCATACAGCTGTGAAAATTGCGTGAAAAAATTTCTGAAGAAAAACTTGAAAGGATTTGTAGAGGAGAGAAGCTCTCTCTACAGCTGTGGACAAAATGATAAGATTTTCAGAAAAAAACTATTAACACTCATAATCGGATTCATAGTGGAGAGAAAGGCCCTGGCTGTGAGTATTACGCAAAAAGATTTTCAAAACAAAATTATTTGAAATCTCGTGAAAAGATTATTATTGGATAGAAACCCTACCTACAGCTGTGAATACTATAGTGTGGGGAAGCACTTTCAAACAATACAAGTTTGAAACACTATTTTGACTATTCGTAACGCCCTTAACAATATGGAGATTATGGAATGACTCAGTTCTACGAAAAAGGTTATTTAATATCTCATGAAAGGAATTATATTTAATATCTCATGAAAGGAATTATATTTAATATCTCATGAAAGGAATTATAATTTCCAAAAGTCTTCAAACTGCTTAAATTGTGGAATTATTTTTTTATTAATATAAAAAATTAATTCTTTAATAAGCAATCGATAAATTTATTTTTCAGGAACGTAGAAGGATTTTTAACTATTTTTCATAACTTGGACAATATTTGTTCAAGTGTTATATTTTAGTATCAATTTTAATAGCCTGTGTTATGTTGCACCATTCAACACACTGGCTGGATTAATATTATTTTTATTTCTAGCAAAGCTGCGTGAATTATCGGTAATCTTCAGTATGGCTTTGAAGCTAATTCAAGAAAGTACTTTATTTCTGGATATTTTGCAACGAACCGTAACAAAAAACTAATTTATGTAAGCAATTATTGCTAGTGTTCCATCTATTAAGGCAATCTGTGCTAGAGAGCGAGAATTTGTATCTATGGTTTTTCTATGGAGTGTAACTGTCAATAAAATCATTTGGCAATAGCGTATATCTTCATAAATCGTATAGTTCACGGCCATTATTCAAGAAGAATAACTGTCAATAAAGCATCACTTGACATCCTTCATATAGTGGAATTCACGGCCATTATTCAAGAAGACACCGCGTATCTGGCGAATACTCCATACCTCACGTTCAGGGCCATAATGAAGTCACTGCGTATACTCCATCAGATATAGCAATGCATGCCCATTATTCAGAAAGAATAGTGATTCTTGTCGAATTGATCTGTCCATTAGGTATTGAAAATATCCGATTTATTTTGTCAATATTTTCGTTTTTGTGAGTTGATTATGAGAATGAACCTCTAAATCGTGTTATTGATTTAGGGGTTCATTCTGACGGCTTCACGGTGATAGTGTATCAGTGTGCGCTGCTTGATAAAGTGTCTTTTTGTGTTTTAAAAAGCCATACTTTTACCTCGGTTGACAGTTGATCTGCTGGGATAGCGTTACATCAGTACAATACAGGATTACACTTTTTTCCATAAACTAGATTAGCTCTTTTACAATAAAATCAAGTTGTTTGGTTCAAACTCTACTTAATTTATACGAAAAATTACATTTTTATGTTATTTAAAAAAAATCCTGTACAAATCAAACAAAAATATTATATATTTTCTCAAACGTTTTCCATTTAAAATTAATTTTAATCAGTGGATATTTGCATGGAGCTCTTCCCTATTTCCAGAGGATACTCTCCTCACAGTGAATAGCTGCATGGAGCTCCTCCCTATTTCCAGAGGATATTCTCCTCACAGTGAATATTTGCATGGAGCTCCTCCCTATTTCCAGAGGATATTCTCCTCACAGTGAATATTTGCATGGAGCTCCTCCCTATTTCCAGAGGATACTCTCCTCACAGTGATAGCTGCATGGAGCTCCTCCCTATTTCCAGAGGATACTCTCCTCACAGTGAATATTTGCATGGAGCTCCTCCCTATTTCCAGAGGATATTCTCCTCACAGTGAATATTTGCATGGAGCTCCTCCCTATTTCCAGAGGATACTCTCCTCACAGTGAATAGCTGCATGGAGCTCCTCCCTATTTCCAGAGGATACTCTCCTCACAGTGAATATTTGCATGGAGCTCCTCCCTATTTCCAGAGGATATTCTCCTCACAGTGAATATTTGCATGGAGCTCCTCCCTATTTCCAGAGGATACTCTCCTCACAGTGAATATTTGCATGGAGCTCCTCCCTATTTCCAGAGGATATTCTCCTCACAGTGAATATTTGCATGGAGCTCCTCCCTATTTCCAGAGGATACTCTCCTCACAGTGAATAGCTGCATGGAGCTCCTCCCTATTTCCAGAGGATACTCTCCTCACAGTGAATATTTGCATGGAGCTCCTCCCTATTTCCAGAGGATATTCTCCTCACAGTGAATATTTGCATGGAGCTCCTCCCTATTTCCAGAGGATACTCTCCTCACAGTGAATAGCTGCATAGAGCTCCTCCCTATTTCCAGAGGATATTCTCCTCACAGTGAATATTTGCATGGAGCTCCTCCCTATTTCCAGAGGATACTCTCCTCACAGTGAATAGCTGCATGGAGCTCCTCCCTATTTCCAGTGGATATTCTCCTCACCGTGAATATTTGCATGGAGCTCCTCCCTATTTCCAGATACTCTCCTCACAGTTCCTCAAAATGTGGCCTGCGGATTGATCTGAGTGACACATATTGCATCAAGATGAAAGGACTAGATTTAATGAAAAAAAATTATGTTCACTAATATCTTCCTTGCCAGATTTGTTTTTTTCCCATTACAGAGAATTTACTTCTTTCTTGGGAATGCTGCGAACTCTCTGAGTGTAATATTGCAAGTACCTACCTTGCCAATATTACAAGTTCTATGTCTTTCTCATAGATAAACGGGCTTTCTAATATTGCAAGTACCTACGTTGCATTTGTGGACTTGTTTTACTTCAATTGGACGACTTTCTAAATTAGAATCCTCACGTCACGCAGTAGCTTCTGCATTAATGTTGTGTTTCATTTTCACTTCACCATCACTGTATGTTTTCATTTTCGACTTTACATCATTGGGAAAATTACATGGTTGAATTTTTGTATTGTATTTTTTAATTATTGTTTTATATTGGGAACAAATACTATGCCATCTGTTAAATTGTAACTCTGTTCTTATTGTTATAAAAGGACAATGTATATAGCACCATTTAGATAGCGGACACCCTCGAGTCGAGGGTTATCTAACTCTGTATTAGAATTCGTTATTATTGGCCAATGACAATATTACAAACTAAGTATATATAAGTTGAGTGTAACAATAGGAAGGTAGTGATTGTGACCATTAGATAAGGTACTACTCCGCGTTTGGATATGTTCAGAAAAACATATTTGGTAAGAAAACCGCAGTAAAATTACCAAGGCCAGACAAACTACTAACTAACTCTTCTGATATGTGACAGTAACACATTAAGCTTTGGGTGTAGTGTAATGCATGTGTCTAGTGTTCATACATCATAAATATTTTAAACAGACCTCTGGAAAACAAATCTTCACAAACCACTAGCAAGGAAGATTATTATATTATTTATAGTTAAGGCATTAACTTTGTGGAGGTTTAAAGACATTGTAGTTTGTTTTATCAAATGCTGTTTATTCCACATAATGTAACGGTATAACCCTACCGGTTTCAAGGTTTTCACCTCGTCATCAGGGAGCACAAGCAACTCGAGTCTTGTTAAATTACAAAGATTATCATGTCACGAAAGCTTTCATTAACTAATATCGGGCATTGAATATAGTTTTATGCTTTCCTACGTGAAAGGGTAAACGTATTGTAAACTCATTGTTAAACTATTGCGAATGTTTCCAGGTTATAGATGGATCCTCAGCTATACAAGAGTGCAGATGTAATGGTGGAAGAAGAAAAGGCAAAAGATGGAGATGCTGCAGCAGTGTTCCCCCAGTATGATATCAGTGTACATGAGGCAGATATCAAACAGGAATGTGCGCAAGATATCAGCGCAGATTCCAGACATGTTGTTGATAATCCCACAGACCCAAGTAAACTTAATAAACTCATATTGTTAAAATAAAATAAATATGTGAGATATGACGATGAATTGACTTATGTTGTATCATATGAGTGGTGTTTAACCTACAGGTACACACCACCTATTCCATACCAGGCATGGATAAGGTGGTGTGTACTTATGTTGTATCATATGAGTGCGGTTTAACCTACAGGTACACACCACCTATTCCATACCAGGCATGGATAAGGTGGTGTGTACTTATGTTGTATCATATGAGTGGTGTTTAACCTACAGGTACACACCACCCATACCAGGCATGGATAAGGTGGTGTATACTTATGTTGTATCATATGAGTGCTGTTTAACCTACAGGTACACACCACCTATTCCATACCAGGCATGGATAAAGTGGTGTGTACTTTTAGGCCAGAATGTTTTTGACATTTTTATTTTGAAAAATATTTAAATCATTAAAAGTAAAAAGTTGATTAAACGCACTATGTTGATGTTTTGTTATGTTTTATACTCATTTTGATCGAACTCAAATATAAGGTAGTTCGCCTGATAAGAACCAAATCATCGCCCTTATTTTTCTTCTGCCCCTAACTCGGAACTATTGCATATATTAACTGCACCATCAATCTTCTTGATTATTCGACCTAATAATCTTCATAAGTCACATACTAGTAGCTAAAAAGCCATGTCATATTAAGATAAGACAGCTCTATGAGTGCTGTGTTGGCCTTATTGTCAGTTCAGACTTATTAATGGAAAGTGAAAGAAAGGAGGTTTCGAGTTGTTGATAGTATATTGTCTATTTGTTTTATTACTTCAGAAGATTTGAACTTGTATGTTTTTTTATAGATATTAAAGCCCAGCCATCTTATGATACATTCAATAAAGAAATTACCTCACTAATGAGTTCACAAAGGCAATCCTATGATTTGGAATTGGAAATTTGTTCAGATTTTTTCATAAAAGAAGAAAATGTAGAAGAGGATACTGCACCAGTAATACCTGATTATGCTATGGACATACAGGAAGCGGATATAAAGAAGGAATGTGCTCGAGACAGTAACACAGAGACTGTTGATGTTTCTGACACGCATGCTATAACGAGTGAGTATAATTATTTTAATTGTAATCTGAATAAGTTTTCACTTATTCATTGAAATCTTAATACAATTTTTTTATTTGGTTTGAAATAGAATTTAAGTAAGTGTAAATAATAAAGATAAAATATTTTTTTCTTAGTTAACAATTCAATACAAGTTAATTGTTGTATGAATCAAAGAACTCAAATTTGAGAAATGCTTTATTACAAAAAGAACTAAGATCTGTCATTTCAACCCTTCAATATTAAGAAAAATATATAATTCAGAGATTTTTTCTTAATTTTCATATATTTTTAGATTCAGGTGATATGAGCAACATTTATAAAAATAATCCATTTGAACAGAATTCCTTCAGTTGTGGAAATTATTCGCAAACATTCTCACGAAAAGATAAATTAAGAGATCATAAAAAGATTCGTAGTGGAAAAAAGCCTTACAGCTGTGGAGAATGTGATAAGACATTCTTACAAAAAGGTGATTTGAATTCTCATGAAAGGATTCATAGCGGAGAGAAGCCATACAGCTGTGGACAATGTGATAAGACATTTTTACGAAAACGTGATTTGAATTATCATGAAAGGATTCATAGTGGAGAGAAACCTTACAGCTGTGGGCAATGTGATAAAATATTCTCACAAATAGATTATTTAAACTCTCATGAAAAGATCCATAGTGGAGAGAAGCCTTACAGCTGTGGACAGTGTGATAAGACATTCTTACGAAAAGGTGATTTGAATTCTCACGAAAGAGTTCATAGTGAAGAGAAACCTTACAGCTGTGGGCAATGTGATAAAATATTCTCACGAATAAATTATTTGAACTCTCATGAAAGGATTCATAGTGGAGAGAAGCCTTACAGCTGTGGACAATGTGATAAGACATTCTTACGAAAAGGTGATTTGAATTCTCATGAAAGGATTCATAGTGGAGAGAAACCTTACAGCTGTGGGCAATGTGATAAGATATTCTTACGAAAAAATGATTTAAAATTACATGAAAGGATTCATACTGGAGAGAAGCCTTACAGCTGTGGCCAATGTGATAAGACATTCATACGAAAAAATGATTTAAAATTACATGAAAGGATTCAAAGTGGAGAGAATTCTTACAGCTGTGGACAATGTGATAAGACATTCTTACGAAAACATTATTTAAAATTACATGAAAGGATTCATAGTGGAGAGAAGCCTTACAGCTGTGTAGAATGTGATAAAACATTCTTACGAAAAAGTAATTTAAAATTGCATGAAAGGATTCACAATGGAGAGAAACCTTACAGCTGTGGACAATGTGATAAGACATTCTCACATAAAGGCCTTTTAAAATCTCATGAAAGGATTCATAGTGGAGAGAAGCCTTACAGCTGTGGACAATGTGATAAGACATTCTCACATAAAGGCCTTTTAAAATCTCATGAAAGGATTCATAGTGGAGAGAAACCTTACAGCTGTGGACAATGTGATAAGAGATTCTTACGAAAAAATGATTTAAATTTACATGAAAGGATTCATAGTGGAGAAAAGCCTTACAGCTGTGGACAATGTGATAAGATATTCTTACGAAAAAATGATTTAAAAATACATGAAGGGATTCATAGTGGAGAAAAGCCTTACAGCTGTGGACAATGTGATAAAACATTCTTACGAAAAAATGATTTAAAATTACATGTAAGGATTCATAGTGGAGAGAAGCCTTACAGCTGTGGACAATGTAATAAGACATTCTTACGAAAAAATGATTTAAAATTACATGAAAGGATTCATAGTGGAGAGAAGCCTTACAGCTGTGTAGAATGTGATAAAACATTCTTACGAAAAAGTTATTTAAAATTACATGAAAGGATTCACAATGGAGAGAAACCTTACAGCTGTGGACAATGTGATAAGACATTCTTACGAAAAGATAAGTTAAAATCTCATGAAAGGATTCACAGTTGAGAGAAGCCCTACAGCTGTGAAGAAAATCTTTTGAAATCTCATGAAAAGATTTATAGTGAAGGGAAGCCTTACAGCTGTGGACGAAGAATGTGCTTTTTTTCTGGAAATTTTGCAAGGAATTAAGGGAAAAAAAATACACCAAAATGATTTGTTTCAACGTATAACATTAAATATCGGCAATGCTCTTATAAATAACTTTTATTTAATTCAATGACTGAATTATGGTTCAGTAGCTTTGTAAATTGTTGACTTGCGGGCAAATAGCCATGCTGCAATGTTACAGTATTGGGGTTGGCAGAGAGATCAGGTCCTCATTTCATTCAGCTTCCATATTTGTTTTCCGCTTGTTCCGTACATCTTGTAATGGCATGAATACGGATAATTAAAACATAGAACTTCTATTTTAATATTTGTTTTCTGTGCAATTTTATAATAAAAATTTTACTAACACAAATTTGGTACTCTGGGAAAATTTTATTATTTATGTCAGCAATTTGATAGTGTTCCTTCTATTAATGCAATCTGTGCTAGAGAGCGAAAATTTTCATCTATGGTTTTTTCTATGGAGTGTAACTCGATAAAATCATTTGACAAGGCGTATTTCCTTCATATCATCCCTGATATTCCAATACGTTTTATGTCAAGATATGTCAACTTTTCAGGGGGAACAAAGTTTTTTTTTTCTTTTACATATATTTTTTCTGATTATTGCTGTTTTATATTTATTTGTCATGATTTTACTTAGGTTTTAACACATTTTTAAGCTAATTATACTTTAGTAGTGATGATTAGCTTGATATAAAACAAATTGCATCTTTGACTCTCCAACATTTTGGTAAATTTGCACGACATGGAACGTTTTGTTTCTTTACAAAATAACTAACACAGAGTGTTGTTTCGTATTATATTATTTATCAATTTGTTAAAACACTAACTTTAAAAATGGCAAAAAAATATAGAAATGGAAACAGAAAACTTAATGCTTAAAATCTTAACTAAATTGAAAATTTCAAATTTTTAAGTCAAATTTGAATGTGAAATTACACCAAATACTTGTGAATGATGGTTTTCAATATTTTAAGTATCTCAGCGATCCCTCATGTCATATTAAAACACAAAACTTATTTTTTAATATTTGTTTTCAATGCAACTTTGTAATTTGTCAGCACTTTCTTACGGTATATCAGTTTGGAGGGGATGCACCTTAACCCAAAAACACATATTGCAGGTTTCCCAAAAATTGATTGTGAAAATAATTAATAAACTTCCTGCTCGGTATCCCACGGCGGAGCTTTTCAGAGAGTATCAGGTCCTGAACATAGCCAATTTACATCTCAAATCCATTCTCTGGCACTACCATCGAGAGGAAGGGAAGATGCAGACTCAGCAGACACACATGACACGCATGGCAACTAATGAAATGTTCACCATCCCTAGAGTTAAAACCTCTTTTGCCCAAAGGCAATATGCTTATTTGGCTCCCATTACATACAATGGCGTAGACTTCAATAAAGGTAAAGGTAGATAAACCATTTAGACAGTTGATCGGAGCGTGGTTGTTATTGCGACAGGATTTTGAGTACTTGGGCTTTCAGGATGAATGAAGAGTGGAAGGGATTTATGTGAGATTTGTGATTGTGTGCGGTATAGTGTGGGATGAATATTTTTGGTCTTTCTGGAGTGATGATGTGTGAGGAGTTGAATTTCGCAAGATGTTTCCAGTTGTAGTTGAGTGTCACTGTTTGTCAGGTTGATGAGAGCGTGCAACGGGGTTTTGTTTCTGTGTAATCAAAAATCGGAAAGAAGTATCGATTTACTTTTTCATGCTAAATATCCTCAGTGAGATACAGGCAAAAGCCTAGTTTACTGGGGATACGACAAATGAAAGGCAACAAACCCAGATCCATTAAAAGTGTATGTCCGAATCGAATTATCTGTTGTTTTTCTCAAATTGTGTGTATTTCTTGTCATGTGTAGTAATAAATAAATAAATTTAATTTTTACCTACACACATTAAATCTTGTACACTCTGACCTGAGTAAAATGAATCATTTATGTAAACAATATTATGCTACAATAATATTCCATCTATTATGGCAACCTGTGCTAGAGAGCGAGAATTTGTATCTATAGTATTTTTTCTATGCAGTGCAACTATCAATAAACCATGGCATAGTTTTTCTATGCAGTGCAACTATCAATAAACCATGGCATAGTTTTTCTATGCAGTGCAACTATCAATAAAGCATGGCATAGTTTGACACCGCGCCTTGCTTGGCACTGTCGTATACAGGAGTTCTCTGCCATTAGTCAAGAAGACAAAAAAATTTACAATATATTTCACTCTTCGCATTAACCTTTCCTTCCCTGTGTTGGGTATCTTCTACACGTTGCTTCTAATAACCATCAATATCTCTATAAATATTATAAATACAAGGTTAACATTTTAGGTATTCCTCCATAATATATTTACGCAATGATTTAAAAAATAATATTTATAATAATCAGAATTTATCGACTACATCGTAAGTATTTCGTGAATATCGGAAACAAATTCGCATTTAAACGCTGTGAGTGCCTCGATCTTGGGTCTTGACGATAGGTGAAGAGTATGCGGGAAGCTCGACACTATATTCGCATCTCACTTTTGCATACGTCACTGAATAGCGAGGAGCTCAATTGTCTCAACCTCGCAAGTGTAAGCCACGCCCGAGTTAGCCACCAACCCTGCCGCGCCGCAGTAGCTGTTGAGCTGGCAACGAGACTAGGTCTACGCCCGTTCCGTGAGCGTTGCCAGATGGTTTTTTAATGTTTTCAGCAAATAAATCTCAATTATTATAATTTTTAACTTCAATTATAATTAATTAAGGGGATTATCTATGAATGTTCTTATTTTTCCGATTTAAAATCGCTAATTTTTGATCGCGTACTCACTACCCAACACCGGAGCGCGCGGTTCATTTTTATCACCGTAAGGGAAGGGTTAAAGAATAATATTTAGCTTTTTCAAATGCAAAATTTCTAAGAGTGAAATATATATTGTAAATTTTTTTCATCTTCAAACAAACCACTCATATAAGAGGCTAGTTCTAAGGACAGTTTTTGTCTCCGAGATTCTATAAATTACCGTACTAGCCCGAATATAAGGCGAAATTTTTATTTACAAAGGTGACATGTAAATAGGGGGGTCGCCTTATATTCGAGTCACACACATTGTGGGTAACAATAAATTTACTACTTGCGATTAGCGTTCAAAAGGCGACATTGTTTACACATAGCCTGTGCGTAGTCATTTCTGACAATTTTTGAGGTGTTTTTTTTTTGTACTGAGCTTCGTTTTGCATCTTTGCTACCTAAAAAAATATTATGACTGACCGTATTGAAAGACGAGGAGCTGGAAAAAATGAAGTGAATCGAGGAATACGCAGAAGCTACGATTCCAATTTGAAGGTTATGGTGGTGCGTCCTGCAGAAACAACCGACAACTGTGCGGCTGCCAGACAATTTGGTATCACGGAAAATAATGATAGATGTTGGCTTGGCGAGACTGATGCTGAGGATGCTACCTATATGCTATAGCCACGTGTGAATCTGACTGGTCCGATTAGCTACTGTAGTTGGACTGTTTTATTTCTTCTTGTCATGTTTAAACATGTACTTTACTATTTTCTAGGTACTTTGTTTTAATTAATATTTTTGTTAAACATTTAGCATTTTATTTTTCATAATATTATAATGGTGAGGGAAATGTTTTTTTCTCCAAAAAGCAGATTAAAAAATAGGGGTCGCCTTAAAATCAGGGTCGCCCTATAATCGGGACAATACGGTATGTCAAACAAAGTCAGTATTTATTTATTTATTTTATTTTATTTTATTAGGAAAACATACAGTGTTTATGTCGGTATTATTACTGATATCTATGGGTTTCGAAACACCATTTAACAGTTTTCGCATATGGTTTCAATATGTACACTTAATTATGTTAGGAGATTGGTAAGAAGGTAGTAGGTAGGCTTTAAGTAATGCTGAAAATTGTTAACCAGGAGACAGTCAGGGATGAGACAGTCTGAGATCCACACCAAACCAGTTCCCGCATATGCGCAATCTAATCGAGTTCGTAGAAGAGTTAAATAAATCGAATTCCGGGAAGTCCCGTCCAGGTTGTTTACGAAGTTAGATGCTCTTACAAAGAATGAATTTTGTCTGTATTTGGTCGCACTAAAGGGGATGTTCAGCCATTTAGTATGTCTTGCGGAGATTCTGGGGACGTTAAGGTTTATGCTTGAGAGTAGAAAACATAACTCAATACTTGAGAGTATTGAGTTATGTTTTCGACAGAAGCATTTGGGGAATTAAGTTGCTGTAATTGCCGCTATATTTATCCACAGTCCGTTAATTTATTGAAAAAAAAAACTACAATAAAGTTGAAATGTGGTGAATTGTTCACCGATATGAAAAATATTTTCATAAGTCTATTGCAGTTTATAAGGTGTCTTCGTAGAATTCATGAATTGTCTGTCGATTCACTGTAACCCTTGTTTAAATTAAAACTGGGTTCAAAATTGGTCCATCACATTGAAGTTGTTTACCTAAATTTTTATTTTACACACTTCTATATTTTTATATACTTGACTCCTGGGATGTCAAATATTGAGGCCAATTTCTATATATGGAGAGTAACATATATCTATCTGCTTTATTTCTTGCAGAGTCTAACATTTTGTCATTTTTTTTCATAAACTCAAAGATTAAATCACACAAAAACTCAAACAAATAAAACCGTTTTTCAACTTAAACATCAGGTATTTGAGCATTTTTAAAGCATTCAGGATTTCTGAGAAACTTATACTCAAGAAAATGTAGCATGGTCCCTGTGGCGTTTGAAATGTCATGTCTCAAAGAGATGGGGTAAAATCGTTTTTTTTTTTTGCTAATTGAATAGTTTTTTTATAAATCGAAAAATAGTTTTTCACTAAATTGACGTTTTAATTCCTAATTTTCATTATACTGACTTTCTAATGTATTGTATGATTTGTATCTATCTTTAAATAGGCCAAGATCCACTACGAATTAATACTAATTATGAACATTTAATTTTATGTATTGTTAAAAAAATAGAAAATCCAATTATCGTACACCCCATCCTTAGTCAATGCGGACGACTAACGTAGTGACTTTTGACGAATGTCGCCAAATATTATTTGATTTTAACAAACTAACATATTTTTACTAATCTGTAACAAGATGTATTAATTTGTCATTATTGTTAGTTTTATGTAATGTATTTACCTAAATAACTTGCTATTTATTAGAATCGAGGTTTATATTAAAGTTGATAAAATAATTAAAATTACCGAACGTCATTACAAGGTTATATTGGGGCAAATTTATGAATCATCCAGGGGCCATGCTGCATTTTCTTTAGTATACTAAACTCAAATATAGCATAATCCATTGATTTCATAACAAAGGGGATTTCAATAACAATTAAATTAAATCATACTGATCATTTATTATACGAGTATTTTAAGATTAATTCTATAGATACTTAAAAGCGCATTAAATACTGATTTCTGTTTATTCTGAACTTCTCTCACAATGTCATCAGCTTTGTGGTGCGTCATTTGACGTGCCTTTATAAATTGTTTCAGTCCAAAACATAGCCCACATTGCGAGCACCTATGAGGCTATCCTTCCTGATGATATTATATTAGACAATCTATTGTAATATATTAAGTGCACTTTTAATGCAAAACTTTTACCACACTATAAGCGAATATGTGACTTCTCTCTACTGTGAATCCTAAGATGCACTTTTAAAGTTGATTTCCGTCCAAAACTTTTACCGCACATCGGACAACTATGCGGTGCGTCTCCACTGTGAATTAATTTATGATGGTTTAAATTACTTTTTTGACCAAAACTTTTCCCACACTGTAAGCAACTATGTTGCTTCTCTCCGCTGTGAATAATTTTATGTCTCATTAAATCGCTCTTTCTTACAAAACTTTTTCTACACTGTAAGCAACTATGGGGCTTCTCTGTACTGTGATTTATGAGATGTTCTTTTAAATGTTTCTTTTGTCGGAAACCTTTCCCACACTCCGAGCAACTATGCGGTTTCTCTTCGCTGTGAATTAAATTATGCGTTTCTAATTTGCTTTTTTGTCCGAAAGTCTTCCCACACTGCGAGCAACTATGCGGTTTCTCTCCATTGTGAATCATTATATGCCTCTTTAAATCACTTTTTTTCCCAAAACTTCTTCCACACTGTAAGCAACCATGCGGCTTCTCTCCACTATGAATCATAAGATGTACTTTTAAAGATGATTTCTGTTTAAAACACTTCCCACACTGCTCACAACTATGTTTCTCTCCTCTGTGCGTTATTGGATTTTCCTTGAAATGTTTTATTTGTCGGAAACTCTTCGTATAATGTAGAGAATTATAATATTTATCACTTTTTGAATCATTTACAAAACTGGTTCCTACTTCGCTGTGATCTCTGGAACCGCCAACATCTAAAATAAATATATTAAAAGATAAATTATTTTATTTTAACAGAAGTAAGATTCATAATTTATACTCCATATCAGCGGTGGCTGGTCCCGAGGTGCGCTGAATACCAATGCACCTCGAGACGCTGAGCGAATATGAAATATCGCTGTCTCAAGGTTTAATTTATGTCTCTGTCTACCCTATATGTACGGGGAAGAGGTGGGCAAGCGAAGAGTTGGTGAGCAGAGGAAGCGCTATAAGGACTGGGAGCGGGTGGCTCGGGACCGTGAGGGGTGGAGAGCCGTATGTTCTCAGGCTGATAGTGTCTCAGTGGCTAGACGTGTGAGAAACAGTCTGCACGCTGCAAACATGCGTCAACATGGCGAGGTGGCTCAGCAGGGTCCATATGTCTGTGGCATTTGCGGGAGGGAGGGCGCATCCAGGATCGGGCTGTTCTCTCACAGAAGATCACAAGATCGACGTGGGAGAGCGGTTCAAGACTGAGGTTGGAGTGGCAAAAGGATCTTCGACTGCGAGGCCCGGCAACGACGATATGAATTTGCGTTTCCGTCCGGTGTGTATCGGAGATCGCTCCAGTATGAAGTGGCAAACTTGGCCGGTCAATTTGAAAGGAATATTTTTTTATAATTTTACTTTAAATTTTCACTTAAATAAAAATACTTGTACTATTTTTCAGTATTCTCATAAATATTTAACCTATACAAATATTTAACATTTTTGGAAGTCATGTTTGTGAATATATCATTTAATTAGTGTGAATTATTTTTCGGGTTCAGCGCACCAACACACCTCGAGACCAGCCGCCACTGCTCCATATATCATAGACTCCTTCGTGCGGCCATTATTCAAGAAGAAGATTCATAATTTGAAATGATTGTACCTACATGAAAGTATAATGTCAGTTGAGGATGGAAGAAGGGAGAGAATTGTGAGCTGTTGCGACAGCTGTTGCGCAGGAGATTTGGGATAGCACATGTTTTTACTAAATTAAGGTTTTAAATTATTTAATAAAACTCAAATGGAGTTTAATTTCAAGGCAAATGTTAGCAAAACAGTGCACCCAACATGATGGAACTCAAGTGTGAAAAGTACACAATCGTAACATAACATAAATACAGGTTTTGAACGTAGAACTTCTTTTTACTCTGTATTTGTATGTTGTCACTTCTGGGAGACAGACCAAACCCCAAACTGAGTTCACTCCTTCCATAACTAAAAACCATTCTGCCGGGATATACGCCAAGTCCTGTGAATGTACAATACAAACAGTGCTGCAGTAAACAGTGTGGTACTGCGCAAGGTATAGACAATATCAGATATTGTCTATACCTTGCGCAGTATATTATACTCGTACACTACTATGTTATCTGATCATCTGAATAATTTGTATCATAATTTAGCATAATTTGCCCTTATCTTGGCAAAGTTCAATTAATCCAGATATAAACGTTTTTCTTTGGTGATTCTTTGTTATATGGTAAGTTGTGAAGGAAAATTGAGGAAAAAAATCACAACTTTTCCTTATAGTTTTTATTTAATATGTAACACCCACGTGACATTGCCAAAATATCAATTTTTATAAAACACAAAAAGGGCTATAAAATGATTCTATAATCTAAAACATGAATAACATTTACATAGCTGAATTATCAACAAATAAAATGGTTTGAATAAAATTTTGTCTACATTTAGTGATTAATAAGATATTTAGATTATTTACCCCAATTTTCAAAACTCCCCCACGCTGTCCAGACATGTTGACCCGATGTCGTTTGAAAGGTTGTAGCGTCGTCAATATTTATCATCAGATGAGATACCACTGCACATAATAGTGCACGTATAGTATTTGAATGTGTTGCCATATTTGAAATTACGTCACAGTTTCTGGATTTTTTTTAAATCCCTAAATTAGTGTAACACCTGTGTTACAATGCCATGATAAGGGTTAAGATATAGAGAAAAAGTTCATGTGTAAATAACACAGATATTCATCAGTCAATTATAAAGCCTCGTAAAACTGTTTGAAGAAGCCAAATAATATCTTCATTTAAATCATGTGTCAGTTATAAAAATAAATTATTTGTACCAGAATGGACAGACATTGAATAGCACTCACTGTGTCCTGTGTGGCTGTGTCCAGCCCCTGCACTGTTGAGTCGAGCGCACTCCACCTTGACATCAGCCTCCTCTATATCTATACCGTACTGCGGGCCCCACTCTGCATCCACTGCCTCTTCCTTAACAGACACTGCCGTGAATTCCGATTTCACATTATATTCCTGATGGAATGTGATTGGGATTTCCACTGTCTTCACTGCCACAAGCTGTTCTGTATCCACTCTCTCTTCCTTCACAGACACTGGCACACCATCCTCATAATCTAACTTGTGGAACTGTTCCTGTGAGCCCATCTCTAATATCCTCTCCCTTGTCTACCATACGTCATGTCACAATTTATATGCAATCATTTAAAATGATGAATTCCGTTAACTTTTAATTGTGTCTGTTCAAATTAACTACATTCAATGGAACTTTGCGTTATTGCATCATAATTTGCACTTTTAAAATCTGAAATTATTTTGATAGACTGAACATGTCACAGAGAATTACCGATAACAAAGTGAAAAAATAATTATAGCTTAGTTAATGTAACGTGAGTCACCTAAACTTCCAAGTAACAGCTCACAAGGAAGGACCACATGTACTCGTAGCCAGTTAGCTTCTATGGTCTGAGCAGAGGAATTCCACTGCACTCAATAGGGCCGGGCCAGTTAGTCAATATGCGTAAAATACTGCTAGTGACCGTTATATTTAGTCATTTCTTAATACTCGCCGTGCTGTTGTGACACGCATTATACTAAACAAAATGTAGCATGGTCCCTGTGACGCTTCACTAATTTGCCCCAATACAACCTTGTAACGACGTTCAGTAATTTTAATTATTTTATCAACTTTAATATAAGCCTCGATTCTAATAAATAGCGAGTTATTTAGGTAAATACATTACATAAAACTAACAATAATGACAAATTAATACATCTTGGATTTTCAAAAATCGATTTCGAAAATCGATTTTAATTAAATGTTCGTATATAGTATTAATTCATAGTGGATCTTGGCCTATTTAAAGATAGATACAAATCATACAATACATTATAAAGGCAGTTTAATGAAAATTAGGAATTAAAACGTCGGTTTAGAGAAAAACTATTTTTCGATTTATAAAAAAACGATTCGATTTGTAAAAAAAAAACGATTTTACCCCATCCCTTTGACACATGACATTTCAAACGTAACAGGAACCATGCTACATTTTCTTAAGTATAGTATCGAACATCACATTTCAACAGAAAACAACTTAAATTCTAATTTAAGTTCTTTTTCAATCTTGATATTTTATCTTTCACTTGGTTGTTTTTATGTTCTTAATTTTTATTTTATATTGCAAACAAATATTACGCTATATGTTGGAATGTACCGGGTAATATAAAAAGGACGCAAAAGTGTGAACTCTCTCGAAAGCCGCCACACTCCATTACAGCAGAAGTATCTTAAAAGGTTACAACGATCTCAGCGCTCCGACTTCAGACCAATAGGACAAATACAAGACTTGTGTTTCACAATGAAATATCGCCTCAAGAGCAGCCTAATTAATTGAAGCAGAAAGATGCATGAACCGGAATGTTTCGCGGGCAATGAATGGGAATGGGACGAAATAATTATCTAACCTAACACTTTGGTAAATTCACGCGCTATGTGAAAATCATAACAAAGTAACGCAGGTTCACATTAAACAGATATTTTAAAGAAACAAACATGTTATAGCGATGTATACTTGACATTAAACAAATCTTGTAGATTTAGATAACTCAAAGAATCTGACGTGCTGTAATGTATAGTTACTTAGAAATGCACAGATACCATAGATTCAATATACGTCGTTTTCAATTTTAGGAGGAATACACGGAATTGAATAATTTAACATCTCAATTTTTCATTTTAATAAAATTGAAACACTTTCTACAACTCGTTTAGCGCGGTTAATACTACAATATATATTATATAAAGGATTATAAAGCCGATTGAATTAAAAAAATATTAAAGATAAAATCCTGAAGTTTTTTCTATGAAACTAATTCATGGCTAATATACTCGTATATATAATAATAATTTTTCACTGCAAATATTTAAGTAGGTTTTCTACTCTATTTGAAAAAATCGTTTTTTTTTTCAATATTCTTCAAGGTTAGACCTTTAAGAATATGTTCTCAAAAGGAAATTTTAAAATTCTCAATATTTACGAAGTTAACATATAGCTATAAATGAGGCAGCAATTATGTCGCACCTGAATGACTCAGAAAATAATTTCAAAACTTTAAACGCGTTTTTCTCGAAACTACTTTTTTCGACCTGGTCGACATAAAATCTCAAGTTCTATCCAACCGATTGCCTTCAAATTTGGTATGAAATTTGAAGGCAATCGGTTGGTATCGATAGATGTTTTTCTATCGTTCGTACCTTCAAACCAAAATTCAAGCTTGTCATTTTTACTATTTTTTTACAAGTTGGAAAAAAAGGGTAAAAATTTTTTTTTCAGACAGCCGCCATTTAAGGATATTTTTTTTTCTCTTTGGTACCAACTATAGCGACATTATTTCTTATCAAGAAACTGTGTATAATTTTTGTTTCAGATTTACGAAAGGGTTCCAATCATGTTGACCAGCTCCCCTTCCCCCCCCCCCCCCTTTTTCACAAGATAACATATAGTACTACCTTGATCAAAAAGTTTTAGGACCGGTCCGTGTGGCACTGTCAACCACCCGGTTGGATTTTTTTTGTTAGGTTACCACATCATGATTGACACTTCCCTCCAAATTTCAGCGTCATAGCTTGACATTTGTAAAAGTTACGCTCTACTGAGTACTTTGTGCGTGTTTTCGATTTTTTTAAAGTTTGAAAATGGCATCAACTGTGCATCAACGAGTTTGCATTAAATTTTGTGTGAAAAACGGATTTAACGGTCCGCAGACTTTGGAAATGTTGGAGAAGTGTTTTTTGGTGGCACGAACGCTTCAGAAGTGGCCGTGAGTCGGTCGAGGATGACGAACGCAGCGGCAGTCCAAAACCGATAAAATCAAAGAAATGTTGTTTGAAAACCGCAAATTGACCATCAGAGAGCTGGCAGAGGACTTGAACATCGCTTATGAATCCGCTCAAGACATTTTGGTTAGTGATTTGGGCCTCAGACGTGTCGCTGCAAGACTGGTGCCGAAAGACTTCAATTTCATGCAAAAAAGGATCGCGTTGAAATCGCGAAAGACAAGATTTCCATGAGTTTTTGACCAAAAACAACACGACTACTATCCAGCAGCCTTCGAATTCACCTGATCTGGCTCCCTGCGACTTTTTCCTGTTCAACCAACTTAAAAAACCGCTTCGCGGAACGCGTTACAGCACCTGAGAGGATGTCATGAAAAAATCGAAGACGGCTCTGATGAACATACCGAAAATTGAGTACCAGCGGTGTTTCGTGAATTGGATCAAGCGCTGACGTAAGTGTGTTGCAGTCGATGGGGAGTACTTTGAAGGAGACCATATCGATTTTGATGAATAAACTTGTATTTTCGATTTTATGAATAAAGTCCTAAAACTTTTTGATCAAGGTAGTATAACAGCTGATAACATCTTGAATTTTCATTTAATTTTTTTCAAAAGTTTTTTTGTACGTTCTCAAATCATCAATATACAAACTGTAAAAAATGAATGGGAAAAATATTTTTTGTTTTCTTTTTTAGTCTGAAACAACGCCCGAAATTCTCGCCTCTTGAGTAGAATACCCCCCCCCCCCTCCCCCACCCCCCTTAAGAACAACAATGTGAGCAAAACCTCACATAATTTTAAGACTTAATCAACAGGTAGTTTAAGATGTGTGCTTTTGTAGTGTTCAGGATTTTTGAAAAATTGATAAACTCAAATATACAATAATAAAATCCATTTATTTTATAACTGATGTTACACTGAACTTAAATCATACTGAAAATCTATTTATTTAATTAACGACACAACAGTGTCTTTATATACAAATGAACATGTGACAGGTTATACAAGTACTTCAAATTATGATGCGCTATATTTTAAGATAAAACTGATGGAAAAGCTGTATTATACAATACTATTATAAACTAGCAATTTAAAATGCACATTGTAAAACATAAGATATTACAAACTAGACAGAAAACAAAAAACTTTTATTCTCATTAAGTTGATATCATTTTTTCAATACAGAGTTATATGAACCATTCCTTCCCTGTGACGTGTAACTAACATAGTACACATTGCTTCTAAACACTTGAATATCTCTATAAATATAATAAATACTGGGTTCAGATTTTAGGTATTCCTCCGTAATACATTTACACATTGAATGAAAATATAATATTGATAATAATTAGCACTTATCGGCCACATCAGAGATATTTTGTAAAAATCGGGAATAAATTCACCGATACAATCAAACGTGTGCCAGTGTGTGACCTAGGTATATTAATTCTGAAAAATACGCTATGGGTGAGGAAGCGACGCTATTCACGTCTCACTCTACTTCGGTATATGGGAATGCAAGAAACAGAATCTCAGTTTGCTCGCTTCGGTAGCTCGCGGGCATATATTTGAGGTGGTCTCTTTGCCCGTTTTATGAACGACGGCCGAGGGTTTTTTTCATGTTTCCAACAATTAAATTTCGATAATCATTTTTGACTTCAAATTTAATTAATTTAAGCGATTGGCTACGAATATTCTTATTTTTCCGATTTCTCATTCAAATCACTCATTTTTACATGTGTATTGAATACACTGCACCGGAATGTGCAGATTTTTTTTAGCACAGGAAGGGAAAGGTTAAAAAAAATCGGATAAATTGAGTGCGTCATCTAAGCTTGTTCAATGTTAATTTATTTTACAATAGATAAATATTTGCCTCTCTTTTGCCTTTCTTACTTGTGTCTTCCACTTATTTCACAGAATAAACTCAGTCCTGTCAAACCGCTATTGTGAGCACTAAAACTCATTAAATGTTGTTTCAGTCCAAGGCTCATTCCACGCTGTGAAACAATCATGTGGCATCTTCTCTGTGAACCCTAAGATGTTTCTTTAAGGATGATTTGACTCCAAAATGTTTACCGCACTTGGAGCAACTATGCGGTTTCTCCTCACTGTGAATTAATAGATGTTGTTGTAAATAACCTTTCTTAACAAAACCTTTACCACACTGTGCGCAAACATGCGGCTTTTCTGTTCTGTGAATCATTTGATGTTTCTGTAAATAACCTTTGTTTCCAAAACTTTTACCACACTGCGTGCAAACATGTGGCTTTTCTATTCCGTGGTTCATTTGATGTTTCTTTAAATAACTTTTTTTCCCAAAATGTTTACCACACTTTGAGCAACTATGAGGTTTCTCTCCGCTGTGAATCAGTATATGTTGTTTTAAATTACTTTTTTTTCTAAAACTCTTTCCACACTGCGAGCAAACGTGGGGTTTTTCTGAACTGTGGCTCATTTGATGTTTTTTCAAGTCACTTTTGTTACCAAAACTTTTTTCACAGAGTAAGCAACTATACGGCTTCTCTCCACTGTGAATAATTTTATGTCTATTTAAGGTGCCCTTCTGCGCAAATCTTTTCCCGCACTGTGAGCAAATATGTGGCGTTTCTGTGCTGTGGTTCATTTTATGGTTCTTTAAATCAATGACGTTTCCAAATCTTTTTCCACAACGCGAACAACTATGCGGCTTCTCTTCATTGTGAATAGTTACATGTCTATTTAACGTACCTTTTTGTGCAAAATTTTTCCCACACTGTGAGCAAATATATGGTTTCTCTGTACTGTGTATCAATTCGTGTTGTTTTAAATGACTTTTATATCCAAAACTTGCCCCACACTGTGAGCAAACGTGCAGTTTTTCTTCACTCTGCATTTTTTTTTCTTTTTTAAAATGCTTCACATTTCTAAAAGTCTTCTCTGCGGTCCCTGCACTTCTATGATCTTCATTCTTCCAGGAATCGCCAACATCTAGGAATAAATATTTTGAAATAAATATTTAAAATTATTTTGTTTTAACTGAATCATGATTCATCGTTGTATTTCATTATTTTCAAACTTATAATTTGGCAGGATAACTCCACGATTCATGGAACTTGAGTGGGCAAGATCTATACTTGAGAAAATGTAGCATTGTCCCTGTGACAGTTCACAAATTTGCCCCAATACAACCTTGTAACAATGTTCAGTAATTTGAATTATTTTATCAACTTTAATATAAGCCTCGATTCTAATAAATAGCAAGTTATTTAGGTAAACACATTACATAAAACTAACAATAATGACAAATTAATACATCTTGTTACAAATTAGCAAAAATGTGGCACTTTGTTATAATCAAATAATATTTGGTGACGTTTGTCAAAAGTCACTACGTTAGTCCGCATTGGCTAGGGATGGGGTATACGATAATTGGATTTTAATTTTTTTTATTCATAGTGGATCTTAGCCTATTTAAAGATAGATACAAATCATACAATACATTAGAAAGTCAGTATAATGAAAATTAGGAATTAAAACGTCAGTTTAGATACAAAAACAATTTTTCCATTTATAAAAAAATTATTCGATTTGTAATAAAAACGATTTTACCCCATCCCTTTGAGACATGACATTTCAAATGTCACAGGGACCATCCTACATTTTCTCAAGTATAACTTAAAATATTGAATGAAAACTCAATCTTAATATTTTTCTATGACTCAAAGCCACTCTACCGGGATATACTCATACTGTCCAGAATTTACAGTGTAAACAGTGCTGGTCCGACTGCACACCCTTATGCTACTGCTACTGCTACAGCTACCCTACAGGATATAGACATATCAGATGGCCGATGCATGATGTAACAAATCAAGCAATTATATTTCTAATTTCTTGAATAGATTACAGAAGACTCGGAATGTTGTAGAAAAGAGTGTAATAATATTTATATATTATAGATCATATGAAACAGCTGTTGATGAAGTCTATTCTAAACCACAATGTGGATGTGATGAAATTATTCGCAAGTAATGGGCCTTCTGGGAGACGTGATATGCTGAATACCCCAGGCTGTAAATATTTATACTTCAGACAATGTAGGATGGGTCCTGCGACGTTTTAAACGTCATGGCTCAAAGGGATGGGATAAAATCGTTTTTTTTTACAAATCGAGTGGTTTTTTTATAAATGGAAAAATTGTTTTTCTCTAAACTGACGTTTTAATTCCTAATTTTCATTATACAGACTTTCTAATGTATTGTATGATTTGTATCTATCTTTAAATAGGCCAAGATCCACTATGAATTAATATCAATTACGAACATTTAATTTTATGTATAAAAAAAATCGAAAATCCAATTATCATACACCCCATCCCTAGCCAATGCAGACTAACATAGTGACTTTTGACGAATGTCACCAAATATTATCTAATGTCGTGGAAAAAAGTGAATTGGCTTTTTTTGTTGGCATTAAGATAAAGTTATTTTTTCGGATATTCATTCTAGCAGGACACGTATGTTTAGACATTACCTCTTTCATCTTATTTCAGAATTTCTTAATAAATGCTCATTTTCTTGAACACAGGACACGAAACTATTCTGCTGGGACATATCGCCTGTTGAGAATCATAGTGGCGAAACTACAAAAAAATAAATTTTCGAGTTAAGACTTCCAAATGGCACTAAAATGACTCATTTTTTACGTGCGTAAGTGGCGAAAGTATATTTCAACTCCTTGAAGCGTCAAGGAGTTGAAATATACTTTCGCCACTTACGCACGTAAAAAATGAGTCATTTTAGTGCCATTAGGAAGACTTAATTCGAAAATTTATTTTTTGGAGTTTCGCCACTATGATTCTCAACAGGCGATATGATCAGTCCTATGCAAATGCAATACAGAGTTAGTCCGACTTCAGACCCTTGTGGTACTCCATAGAATATAGACATGTCAGATGGCTGATACCTGATGACCTTAATTATGTTATTATGCAATATTTCTAAATTCTGAAATATATTACAAATTATGACAAAGGAATTTAAAAACTATTGATGGTTTTCTCATAGTTTGCATGTATCAAAGGTTAACTATTTACAATAAAGAGAATCAGGAAAAAACTATTGTTGTTAAGTTTCTTTAATGCGGACAATTTCAGATACATGACTTGCATTTATACATTATTTTTGGACTCTACAATACGTGTGTAACAATACACTATACAAGATATTCTGTTCATTGTCACACAGCGCAGAACAAAATATTGTCAACATGGTAAATACAAATATACCCACAAACCAACAATGTCAACGACATTTACCTATAACAGAATGAACATAAAATAGCACTCACTATGGTCTGTGTGGGTGTGTTCAGCCCCTGCACTGCTGACTAGGGTATACTCCTTGACATCAGCGTCCTCTATATCTATACCGTACTGCGGCCCCCACTCTGTCCCGAGCTGCTCTGTATCCGCTGCTTCTTCCTTCACAGACACTGCCGTAAATTCCAATTTGACGTCATATTCCTGATGGAATGTTATTGGGATTTCCACTGTCTTCACTGCCACAAGCTGCTCTGTATCCACTGCCTCTTCCTTCACAGACACTACCACACCATCCGCACATTCCACCTTGTGGAACTGTTCCTGTGTGCTCATCTCTGATTTCCTCTTTCTTGTCTATGTCACAATTTATATGTAATCATTTAAGTTGATGGATTCTGTGAACTTATATTTGTGCCTGAAAAAAATAACATTCAAAGACACCTCGAAATAATTTAAACCCTTAAAATATATGGTTTCATACTTCGAAAGGGGTAAAGCAAGGATGCATTATGTCACCCTGGTTGTTCAATATTTATATGGATTCGTGTGTGGAGGAACTACAGAGGTCAATTGGTGATATAAAAATGTCAAATGGGAACGTGTGCAAATAACTGTATGCTGACAAGAAGTATATCACTCTGAGATGGTATAGTATAGTATAGGCATGTGGAAAAAATGAATGAAGAAAGTCTAACAAATCAGATATATAGTTCAAATGTGAGTGAGACGCGTGTGAGAGGAAGACTGAGGAAAGTATGGTTGGATCAAGTTATTGATATTCTGAAAGAAAGAAACATAAATAGCCGAAAAATAACAGAAAATCCAACAAAATAATTTAGAGTGCAAATAATTTAGAGTGGACGGCGTGGTAGAGGTAGATCGAGGAAAGTATGTTTGGATTAAGAGAATGATAATTTGAGAGAAGGAAATGTAAAAGAAATCGTAGGAGTTATATGAAAAGGTGTTTAAATGAAGAAGAGGTGAAAGACAAATCTCAACGTCCTCGAAAATATCATCAATCGTTAATGTGGTCGGTTATGTGACTATTTTATATCATTAATCCATCGTTAATGTGGTCGGTTATGTGACAATGTTATTTTATATCATCAATCTGTCGTTAATGTGGTCGGTTACGTGACTTTTTTATATCATCAATCCATCGTTAATGTGGTCGATTAAGCGACTATTTTATATCATCAATCCATCGTTAACGTGACTATTTTATATCATCAATTCATCGTTAATGTGGTCGGTTACGCGACTATTTTATAGTTTTATTAAATTATGTAATAACATGCTTGTTGCTATAATATTATTTGGATGTTGTCTATACATATGTTAAATGGATAGTTCTTCCTCTTGAATAATTGCTGTGAACTCTGATATATGAAAATACTCGTTTCCCAGACAATCAATGCCCAGCAAGAAGCTTCTATCCAAATTCTTCAGTAAACCGTCACCCTTTCTGTGCAAAGCATATCCAAGTAATGAGGCTCACGCATACCAGACCTTGCGAAGGAATAAACATTTTATCATGATATATTACGAGGATGGCCAACAGGTCGATAGCGAACATCGTCGTAGCTCATAATATGGTGTGCGATGTTGCCAAATCCCATTAGTAAATGTACGTATGTTATTGAACATGCATGTCTAAGTATTCTATACCTCAATATTGTTTTAACTAAGTTAATTCTGCTCATATTTATTATACTCAAGAAAATGTAGCACGGTCCCTGTGACGTTTGAAATGTCATGTCTCAAAGGGATGGGGTAAAATGGTTTTTTTTCACAAATCGAATCGTTTTTTTATAAATCGAAAATTGTTGGTCTCTAAACTGACGTTTTAATTCCTAATTTTCATTATACTGACTTTCTAATGTATTGTATGATTTGTATCTATCTTTAAATAGGCCACGATCCACTATGAATTAATATTAATTACGAACATTTAATTTTATGTAATAAAGAAATCAAAAATCTAATTATCGTATACCCCATCCCTAGCCAATGCAGACTAACGTAGTGACTTTTGACAAACGTCACCGAATATTATTTGATTTTAACAAACTGCCACATTTTTGCTAATTTGTAACAAGATGTATTAATTTGTCATTATTGTTAGTTTTATATAATGTATTTACCTAAATAACTCGCTATTTATTAGAATCGAGGCTTATATTAAAGTTGATAAAATAATTAAAATTACTGAACGTCGTTACAAGGTTGTATTGGGGCAAATTTGTGAAACGTTACAGGGACCATGCTACATTTTGTTTAGTATAATAAACTTTTAGTTATGTTATTCTTTTTTAATATTTGTTTAATACGAATTGGATCGGTAGATCGTGATTATTTTTTACGTAAAAAGCCGATCGCGGCAGCAAACAAGTTGGCCACTCCTGATATGTATTGTGTCTTTTATATTAAAAAAAACATTTACATTTGTCATCTGATCTGCCTGACGCGGTACAAATATATACACAGATAACCGTTATATAATAAATGAGATAAATGCAATTTCCTTAGATGTATCATTAAGTAATATATATTTTTTTTATTCTGGCAGGTAGCTGCAATATAAATGTGAATACAAGCGATTTGGTGGAGGCGTATAGGAGGTCATAGGCATATAGTTCATGGCCATTATTAAAGAAGAAGAAGATCATCTCTTCTCTCTTTGAATAATGGCCGTGAACTCCTATATATGAAGGAGTATACGCCAAGAAGATCCAAGAACATTCCATGGGAAGGGGTGTTTTTAATCGCATCAACAAATGAAATGTCAAAATCGACTCGATTCGTCGACGCAAAAATTGTAAATAAACAAAGCTACAAATATGAAAGAATTTTTTTAAGCGGTATGTAAGTAATATATTTAAAATGTTACACGAATATGTTTATATTTGATATTTGAAATTATATTTTATTTATATTTCTCACCCAGTGTAGCTGACGCGTCAGTACACACAGATAATGCATTCTGAAATGCAAAGATACCATAGATATGTTAAGTATTTTAGGAGGAATCCACGGAATCTTAACAATTGGATATCTAATTTTTTATATAGGAGTGCACGGCTATTATTCAAGAAGAATATTTCATTCTTTATTATTTTATCGAGTGAAACTGCGAATTGTATTATTGGCAAGGTTTAGTGTGAATAAAAATGTTTTCAACTTTTGGCGTTTAATATTGGTGTTTTGAGTAATAAAATCGAAGGTTATTGGTGATTAATATTGGTGTTTTGAGTAATAAATTCGTTGGAAGATTATTAATAACTAGGATATGATTTGATTTCACCTTAACAGAACTGATCAATTTTCAAGTGAAATAAAAATAAAAGATTTAATCAAATAATTTACTAAATAGAGGAGAAAAATTGAGAGAATATATAACACGAGTATAATATATTGCAAGTAAAGAAGTATATTGCAAGTAAAGAAGTCAAGTAGATGAATTATATTACATAGAAATAAAGTGCTAAGTAATTTTCTCTCTTGTGGCTGAGGCCTCGGCCACACAGGTAGGAGCCTCGCTTGGTGCTTAGAGCTGCGCTGCAAGCTAAGTGACATCCTAGCGAACCAACGCACCCCATACTATCACAATAGTCACACTGCACGCTTCGCACCACGCTACATGACTATTATAGTCACCTAGTGAGTCACACTTCGCTAAATACCGCCATTTTCGGGAGTTTGCGCATGCAGAGGTCGGCCGGCCAGCGATATAGTCTCGCGGTGGTCGCGCACAAGACACATTTCCGTTGCGGTCGCGACGTAGCGTGGACATCAACAAACATAAATATTCATACAAAAACAATCAAGAAAATAAATACACAATTGTTTTATGATGACGCATACGTCCGATACAAGATAAATTTCTAATGTCTTCAGCTGAAACAGCCCTTTATTCATCAATGTATGAATCAAGAGCTGTTCAGTATGTTTTGTAGCATCACAATGACAATCCATTCAAATAACTTATAAACACGTAATTCGCAGCTTTACCTTTCCCATTCTTAGTGATTCAATTTGCACCCGTAACTCGTCACTCGACTCGGATGATACTTTGCATTCCTTTAGTTCTATTTTACTATCAAATATTTTTCCAGTTTCGACCTTGTTCTTCCATTCATAGCAAAATCTTTTCAACTCGTTTCACAGAATTTATTTACAGGTTACTCCTAAAGTCAAATCACTATTGGTTCGAAACATTTATCACACCGAGGCTTCGAGTGTGGCTGTTCACCGTTGTGTCATTGACCCTTTGACAACCGCCATGTTAAAATTGAAACTGACCACTCAATCCACCATGTTTTTGTCTATTTTTCTAGTCAAATGACATCAGACTTTAAAAATTTAATAAGAAATGAAACAGAAGTCTGATTTGAGAAAAATAAAAACTTACTTACTGAATAATAATGATGAATTCATATTTTTATATGAGATTCAAAAAAATATTTTGATTAACTTCTCTGGAGGCAGGTAAATATTAAGTAATAATTAAAATTCAATTATAATTTTTTTATTCACATATGAGAAACATACACAATAAAAACATATAATAAAAAAAAACAATTATTTGAAAAAATCATTTTCACAATTGAAATCATTGAAGCAATCTTCATTATGTAGGAAGACCTCCTGTAGGCTCCTATCATAGTCTGCGTTCCCACACACACTCTGCGTTCAGGCCTTCGCTTTAGCCTTACATACTATACATCTTCTGGTAACATGCTCTTTCCCACCAGCATTGCCACGGATTTTATAAGGAAAGTGGAAGTTTCTTCCTTGCAGCCTGAGAGGAGTGTCGGAGGTCCCTGCCCTATTCACCAGCTGCCGAGTGTGGGACCCTGGACAGTGACTACTTCTCCATTACTCGGCCCGCTGGTTGGAATGTTCCCTTTACCCGATCCATCTTCCCAACCTGAAACGTCCTCGCCTGAAACTGTTTCTTCTCCATCCTCACTATAGAAGAGTCTTTCCTCTTCAGATTCCCCACAATCTGACTCGCCTAATACATTATATAACTCTTTTTCACTTCATTTTTCTAGTTCAAGAAATGTGTACGAGCACTTTTTATCGGCCATTTTGAATATTGAGTAAATAAACGGATCTTAGTATTACAAATTTCTTTATTTTTTTATTTAAATCCTTGCTAAATTAAAAATTTACCATTAAGCCTTAGTGTTTTTGCGGTAGACATCAGAGTAAGTCAGGAAAAAAATAAACATTATGACATAGTCATAACCCGAAAAAATTTCGGGCACGGTAAGGAATGCATCATTATTTTGTCCGAGAAATTCTCGGGCTCGGTTGTTAACGGGTTAGTGTGATTTCAGTCTCAAGCTTTAGCAAAATTATAAACTGCTAAGAAGGTCCTCTTCAGTGTAAATCATTCAATATTTCTTACACTACATTTTGTCTCAAACTTTTCTAACAAAATCATCAACTATATGATTAATCTTTAAACGTTTCTTAAAATGTTGTCAAAATTTTCTCCATACTTGAACAACTATGTTATGTGGCTTCCTTCCATTGTGAATCGTTCTATGTAATTATAAGACTTTCTTTCACAACTTTTTCCACACAGTGAGCACCTAAGTGGATTTTCTCCCCTGTGATATATCATACGATCTTTAAAGTGTACATTTCAAACAACTTATCCCGCACAGCGAACAACTGTGTATCTTCACTCCAATGTGAATTCTAAGTTCTAATTTTATATTTGAGTTTTGTCCAAATCTTGACTAAGTCAACGAATCTACGTTATTTACCCACTGTGAGTCGTTGAATGTGTGTTTAAATATTGTTTCAGGACAAAGTTTAGCCCGCACTGGGAACAACTATACGGCTTCTCTCCACTCTGAATCATTTTATGTTTCTTGTAAATATATTTCTGTTTTTCCACATTGTAAAAGTGGAAAGTGTGCAAACTTTTTCCACATTGTAAGCAACTATGCAGTTTAAAATTAAAAAAAAAAGAATAAAAAAATTGAAATTGAATTTTTTTCAAACAGCCGCCATTTTACAGTTTTTTTCTCTTTGGTACCAACAATAACGACATTATTTCTTATCAAGAAACTGTGTATGATTTTTGTTTCAAATTTACGAAAGAGCTCCAATCATGTCAACCAGTTCACCTCGTTAAAAAAATATCAAGGAAAAGAGGACACACATACATGTTAAATAACATAAAAACATTTATTTGGAGTACACATATCTACAAATTAAAAAAGGATTGCGTTGATGCATTGTGATATAAGGTAAAATCGCACGCCATGTATAAGTTACGAAGCCGGCCGCGCTCGACCAAAAACTGCTTCGCTATCGACTTGTTGGCTATTCCTGACATAAGTGATTTTTTCTACAAACCTCGAATGTAAATAATTACTATATTCGAGAAAATGTAGCATGGCCCCTGAAATGTTTGAAATGTCATGTCTCAAAGGGATGGGGTAAAATCGTTATTTTTACAAATCGAATCGTGTTTTTATAAATCGAAAAAATGTTTCTCTCTCAACTGACGTTTTAATTCCTAATTTTCATTACACTGACTTTCTAATGTATTGTATGATTTGTATCTATCTTTAAATAGGCCAAGATCCACTATGAATTAATACTAATTACGAAAATTTAATTTTAGGTATAAAAAAAATTTTAAATCCAATTATCGTATACTCCATCCCTAGACAATGCGGACTAACGTAGTGACTTTTGACAAACGTCACCAAATATTATTTGATTTTAATAAACTGCCACATTTTTGCTAATTTGTAACAAGATGTATTAATTTGTCATTATTGTTAGTTTCATGTAATGTATTTACCTAAATAACTTGCTATTTATTAGAATCGAGGTTTATATTAAAGTTGATAAAATAATTAAAATTACTGAACATCGTTACAAGGTTGTATTGTGGCAAATTTGTGAAACGTCACAGGGACCATGCTACATTTTCTATAGTATAAGACATGATTGGATTTCAGCTTAGCAAAGATGCGAAACTTTAAACTGGAATAAAAAAATATCTAAATACAGATATACGAGTATTATGAAATATAGTATATATAAATGGTGTTTTTGTATCGTCGGAATGGCTTCATAAGGACGACATCTGTGGCTTAGTTACTAAAACGCCTGTTTCAAAGCCTGGAGGTTGCGGGTTCAAATCCCGCTGGAACACAGATTTTTTTGAAAAAGGATTCTTATCTTGTTTTTCCTTAAGACCTCTTTAACCCTTGTAAGTGTTTAGAAGCAATGTGTAACTAGTACACACTGCTTCTAAACACTTTAATATCTCTATAAATATAATAAATACTGGGTTCAGATTTTAGGTATTCCTCCGTAATACATTTACGCATTGAATGAAAATATAATATTAATAATTAATACTTATCGGCCACATCAGAGATATTTTGTGAAAATTGGGAATAAATTCACCGATACAATCAAACGTGTACCAGTGTGTGATGTAGGTATATTTATTCTAAAAAACCGCTATGGGTGAGGAAGCGACGCTATTCACGTCTCACTCTCACTCTACTTTGGTATCTGGGAAAACAAGAAATAGAATCTGAGTTCGCTCGCTTCAGTAGCCCTCGGGCTTTCGTTTGAGGTGGTCGCTTCGCCCGTTTTGTGAACGTTGGCTGAGGTTTTTTTTTATGTTTTCAGCAATTAAATTATAATTATTATCACTTTTGACTTCAAATTTAATTAATTTTAGCTATTGGCTATGAATATTCTTATTTTTACGATTTTAAATTGTTTATTTTTACATGTGTATTGAATACACAGCAATGGAACGCGCAGATTTTTTTTGGCACAGGAAGGGAAAGGTTAACATCTTTTTGGTAGGTTGGAAGAGATTGCCACATGGCAATAAACCAGCCAAGTTGTACTGAATACAATGAAATTATAATACAGTACACTAAGGAATTCAGTGTATCAACTGAATCAGATCACTTAGTCACGTCATGTCATGTGTAGTCAGCACATTCTTATACGCTGCGTATTTATTTAAAGAGATTTGTACGCATGTATCTTTACTTCTTTTATTTGAAATCTCTCTTTATCTCTTTATTGCTCTTCTATTCGTAGCAAAATTGGTTGCCTAATTGTTTCACAGAATTTCCTCACAGGCCCTGTGAAAGACAACATACTATTTGTCTATGGCTGAGGCCACACCAAAATGCTTCGTTAGGTGCTAAGCTAGATTTTACGTGACTCATATACTAGGTGACTTCATGCCTGGCCACACCAAAGTGCTACGCACAAATTCATTCGAAAGTTGGGAGCGGTTAAGTTAACACACAATGTCACTCTCAAAACTGACCAATTTCATTATAACCTACCATCTTTATTTACTTTCTGTGCAACTTCATTCCAAAGTGATTTTATTACAGGTACATTTTTCTATAATTTGCTCGATGGGTTCCACAAAGGCTCCCTTTTATACACAGCTGTCATTAAAACTTCTGCCATCTTGTAAATTAACCAGCACGTCTGTTCGCTAGGAGATTCACTCGATGACTAACCGTCTTGCAACGTGGCGCGAAGCGTGCAGTGTGGCCACTGCGATAGTATGCGGTACGTTATTTCGCTAGGATATGTCGCCTAACTCGCAACATAGCTCTAAGCATCAAGCGAGGCTCCTACCTGTGTAGCGGAGGCCTAAGACTTTTCTCACATCTGACTTCACTTTAGATATATATAAATGTGTTTTAAACTTTGATATCTGTCAAAAATAAAATCTCACAATATCGGTAACTATACAATGTGCCACCACTGTGAGTCGTTTCATGTGTCTTGAAGTTTGAGTCCTTAGTAGAAGTTTGAGTTATTAGTAATAGTATTTTGAGTCATTAATAGAGAGTTATTAGTAATAGTAGTTTGAGTCATTAGTATGAGCAAGTTTGTGGCTTCTCTCAACTATGAATCGTTTTATGTATCTCTAAAACATATTTTTGTTCAAAACTTTGCCCACAATCCGCACAGCTATGAGACTTTCCACTGTGAGATTTAAGATGTGATTTTAAAATTGATTTTAGTCCGAAGCGTTTCCCACACTGGGAACAACTAAACATTTTCTCTCCACTGTGAATTATTTTATGTCTGTTTAAATCTTTGTTTCGTCCAAAACATTTACCGCACTGTGAGCAACTATGCGGCTTCTCTCCACTGTGAATCAATTTGTGTCTGTTTAAATCACTTCTTCGTATAAAACTTCTCTCACACTGCGAGCAACTGTGCGGCTTCTCTCCACTATGAATCATTTTGTGTATCTTTAAATCACATTTTTGTTCAAAACTATTCCCGCACTGCGAGCAACTAAACGGTTTCTCACCATTGTGAAACATAAGATGTACATTTAAAGTTGATTTTCGTCCAAATTTTTTACCGCACTTTGCGCAACAATACGGCTTCTCTCCGCTGTGAATCAATTTATGTTTATTTAAAGTACTCTTTAATTTAAAGCTTTTTCCGCAATTCAAGCAACTGTGAGGCGTCTCCACACTGTGAACCCTGAGATGTGAATTTAAGAAAGATCTTTTCAAAAATGTTTTTCCACAGTGTAAGCAACTATGTGGCTTCTCGCCACTGTGAATCGTTTGATGTTTCTTTAAATGAGTTTTGTTTTCAAAATTTTCTCCACACTGCGAGCAATTATATTGTTTCTTTCCATTGTGCGTCAAAAAGTCTTCGTTGCTTTGCACTATTTGTCCATAACTCTTCCCACGATGAGAAGAATTATTGCTTTTTGCATCAGTTCCGAAAATGGTCCTTGCTTCTCTGTTTTCTCTATTCTTCCGTGATCTGCCAACATCTAAAAATATATTGACTGATAAAATTATAGTTATTTTCTTCTTCCACTTTTGACTGTATAGAATTTCAAATTAAAATCACAGAAAAGATGGAAGAAGAATATGAAACATGAGATGTTGTATGGGCGATTTGAGGGTTGTTATTTTCTTTAGATAAAGGTTTTTAAGAATTAAAAATGTGAATACAAATCAAATGTAGTTTAATTTTTTGATACTTGGGCTCTATCAAGATAGAAAAACTCTATCTTGATAGAGCCCGAGAGTAGAAAAGTACATAATCTGATGTACAGTCACTAACTAAGAACACGGACTCTCACGTTTAGCTCCTAAGCAATTTGTCTATTAAATTAGGTAAGTACACCTGCGTATGCTTAAAATTACGAGAATTATCTCCTTCGGTCAATACTATATATTATAGTTTGCACCTCGTATCTTTCGGCTGAATATCATGTATTGTAGAATTACCGAAGTTCTAACAGAAGTCTTAACTAATAATTTTACAATGAAACCTGTATCGGACGTATGCGTCATCATAAAACATATAATATATATGTTTTCTGGTTTGTTTGATATGTAGTTACATTTTGATGTTATTCGGTATTTTTGTATGTATATTTATGTTTGTCGGGGTCCGCGCTGCGTCGCGACCGCAACAGAAATGAGACTTATGCGCTGTCATCGCGAGACTATATCGCAAGTCGGCCGGCCTCTGCATGCGCAAAACTTACGAAAATTGTGACATTTCGCGAGTTGTGACGGCATGCAGAGGCGAAAACAGGCGCTGGCGATTGACCGGACATAAGGAGCGCAAAAGACCAAAATTAAACATTCTCAGTTCACTCTGCCTACTGCCTTTTACTTGAGACCATCTACTACCTGCCTAAGATGAATCTCTTCACCATTGCTACCTTTCACCGATCAACGCCTTTAGAATTGACCTGAATTCTCCGAGCATTGCGCAGCAGCCATTTGCCTATGATACAGTTATTTGTAACAGTGGTGTACAAAACCACTAACCAAAAGTGGAAGGAAGGTTATTGGCTTATAGGCCACCTGTTATGTTATTGGCTTATAGTCAATCTGTTCTGTTTTGGGTTTGGCATTAAGATCGATAGACCTTGTCGTCCAGCACTCACTTCAGGGAAAATGCCTTTAGATAAGCAATTATATCGCACAAATTGGTCAAGGATATGTCGGTAAGGTGTCAGCATCCCTTACCCTCAATTAGAAAAAGCGATACAGTTCAGTTCAATCTCACCACCAGTCGCGCTGTTACGGAGGATGAAACAATCTCACCACCAGTCGCGCTGTTACGGAGGATGAAACAATCTCACCACCAGTCGCGCTGTTACGGAGGATGAAACAATCTCACCACCAGTCGCGCTGTTACGGAGGATGAAACAATATCACCACCAGTCGCGCTGTTACGGAGGATGAAACAATCTCACCACCAGTCGCGCTGTTACGGAGGATGAAACAATATCACCACCAGTCGCGCTGTTACGGAGGATGAAACAATCTCACCACCAGTCGCGCTGTTACGGAGGATGAAACAATCTCACCACCAGTCACGCTGTTACGGAGGATGAAACAATCTCACCACCAGTCACGCTGTTACGGAGGATGAAACAATCTCACCACCAGTCGCGCTGTTACGGAGGATGAAACAGTCTCACCACCAGTCGCGCTGTTACGGAGGATGAAACAATGTCACCACCAGTCGCGCTGTTACGGAGGATGAAACAAGTCTCCATCCAGCGCGATCTACACTAGAGAATCAAAATCTTTGTTTTTTTTATGAGCGCGACGAAGAACTAACTGCCCAAAGGGACTCTTCCGATAGTGACACACCTGAGTGTGAAAATATTAGTAGTGACGGTGGACTTAAGGTCCGACACCACGGGAAAAAAAAAATGACTCGCAGTGCAGTGAATATACTTATAAAGTGGCTTAAGACCTCGATTTCAAACAGCCTCGCAAGTTGCCAGCACTTTCACAGAAAATTTCGAATGCAGCATAATTATCTTTTGACACCACTAGACCGGAGCAGCAAATCGGTCCGAAGATGAACCGGTGTAAGGCTGAGAGTGGAGTTCACATAGGAAGTTATTGACCCTCATTGATTATCATCGCAGTACCACAGCATGTGCTCTGTGGATTGATGCAGATGGCAGCAAAAATTACAATAGGGCGAAGGGACAGGATTGAAGCTAAATCGTTTGTCGTTAAAGCTCTGAAATTGGGTAGTCCTATAGCTTGGTTACACCTTTACAGCCGAGGCGCGCCCTGGTGCAAAGAAAAAAATGGAAATATGTCTGCTCACGGAAGAGGACGACCAACGATGTTGCCAAGTTGACAACTGCGCCTCTAGGCAGGCTTTAATGATTGCGTGAGGGGTCATCTTTGGTAAAGCTAGGGTTTCCTAAGAAAGCGGTTCCGTTATGTAGCGGCCGTAACATTACGTGATACCGCAGACGTTAGAAAACGGACGTAAGAACGGTAACCAGAGATGTAAACTTAAAAAAAGACGGAAACGGCCAGTGAGCTTATTGCGGTGGAGAATGGACTTGTGCGCAAGTAGTTTGCGTCGCATCCGCCTGGCACGCCGCTAGACGTCAGAAAAGAGAATCCACAACTGTCAGTTGGAAACGTCAAATCTGACAGCTCCGTAAACGAATTCATGAAATATTAGTTTGGCTTTTATTTTTTCAAGGAAGAATTAACATTAGGTTTTTTTTTTAATTTGTTTAGAATAATGAATCATATATACCCCCAGCAAGGCAAGGCAGGAATACAACCTTATCAATTTACAATATACATACATTCCTGATTTTTCAAGTGTAGTCCCTATATTATTCCACATAGTTTGTACCAACTGGGCTTTTCTATAGTTTTTGCTCTCCACATTATATAAAGTTTCATTATTTCTTACAAAATCAATCAATATTTCGTAATTTTCGCTGGTTCAAATTACGTTTGCACTCAATTTTTTTATTTTAAAACGGTGTCCGCTACACGGGGAAAAACGTTCCACTACTGTTTGCTCTGCTATGACGGCCGTCATGCAAATGGCAACATCGCTATTTGACGTTACGCTCACGAGCAACGGTCTCTAGGAAACCAACGCCATTGGTTTGCATACACAATGTTTTGACCGCTACATAACGGAACCGCTTTCTTAAGAAACCCTAGCTTAAGGGGTGACAGCGGACGTCATCTATACTCGTGAGTTGACCCTTACCGAGAAGGGTAATTGCGGCGCGATGCTGGACCTCCAATTAGAAGAGTGATACAGTTGTAAATTAAATGTAATATGTACCAGAATGGACATTGAATAGCACTCACTGTGGCCTGTGTGGCTGTGTCCAGCCCCTGCACTGCTGACTTGAGCGCACTCCACCTTGACATCAGCTTCCTCTATATCTATACCATACTGCGGCTCCCACTCTGCCCCGAGCTTCTCTGTATCCACTGCCTCTTCCTTCACAGACACTGTCACATCATTCGCGTATTTCAGCTTGTGGATCTGTTCCAGGGAGCTCATCTCTGATTTCCTCTTCCTTGTCTGTGTGTCACAATTGATATTATTTAAGATTGTGAATTCGTTTAATTTCTATTTGTGTTTGAAAAAAATGAATGGGCCTTCAGGAGTTCGATATAATTTATAATTTATAATTTAAAAAAAAAATTCTTCATAAATTGTCTAAATTGTAAAAGGACACGCTGAGTTAACACATAATACCGTTATGGGATTAGATTCAGTGGAAAGCTGCCACAATTCCTCGTATCAGAAGCAACGTTCTCCCCATTTTTTTCATTATGTGTGCGGCCCATCAACTTGATATGTGCAAGAAAAAAGAGCGAAGTAAAAATTTTAAAACACCAATAAAATAACACGAAGACCTTTGAACAAGGGATAATTCATGAGGTATTTATTCGAAATACGTAACATATGGTGTTTCCATGTTCCGCACACATCTCAAAGAAAAGAACCTGAGAACCCATCATAAAATTATAATTGCGCAAAACAAAATATGGTTACAAGTTCCTTTCTTTGAGATGTGTGCGGAAGATGGAAACATGTGCGCGGACAATTTTTAACAGATGTGCGGCCGCACACGCGCACACCTTAGTGTTTTGTGCTATGCCTCACCTAAGCCTTTCTAAAATTCTTATGCCCCCCCTACGTAACAGTGACACGACAAAGCGATCAAAATACGACTAAATTCTGAACGAGTCAATTTTCGAATTGTCCCCCTGTGGAGCGTGGGTCCCACGGTGGGAAACACTGCCTTAGAGGGAACGTTGATCAGAAGTATGGCGTAACTTATGACGCAGTTGACATGTTGCAATACAGCGCAACAGAAGTATTCCATACAGCGACACCTTGCACTTCAAATGCGCACTATCATAGGTACATTCTTAGAGGCCGCTGTCTCTGGTATGCGGACACTTATTCTTGAATAATGGCCGTGAACTTCTATGTTATGCGGACACAATACTGATCATGTTAACACACGCAAAGTAATTTTCAAAACATTTAAATCACAAACCCAAGTCCTCGACGGTAGAAATGCCAAAAATGTTGTCGGTTTCGTGACTATTTCATAAATCTATATATTGTTTTATTTAAAAAAATGTGTTAAGATGCAGGTTGTTATAGTAATATTTTCTTTATTAAAAATGGCTAAAATCAATACTTATTTCCTAGACAAATAATAATACATATTGAAAAGACCCTAAGCTGAAATGCATAGATACCATAGATGTAAATTACATAGATAACAATTTTAGGAGGATTTTAATTCAACAATTGAACATCTCCATTACTTGAGACTGGCGTTATCACTTGACACTGGCGTATACTCCATATATAGAAGTTCACGGTCATAATTCAAAGAGAGAAAATCTTCATTATTTGAGACGCGTTGGCGTATACTCCTTCATATATAGGAGTTCACGGCCATTATTTAAAGAGAGAGAGAGAGAGAGAGACTGGCGTCATCACTTGACACTGGCGTATACTCCTTCATATATAGGAGTTCACGGCCATTTTTCAAAGAGGGAGAGTGAGACTGGTGTAGTCATATATCTATACCCTAGAGGATAAACCACTTCTCCCTGGCTCCCTCCCAACTCACTGTCTGCGAAGACTGTTGGGGTCAGCTCTCCTCGTCCTCAGGTTGTATGCTCTTCTGTCCCGGACTACGTCCCCCAGGCCGTGCCTCTGCATCAGGTTATCTTTTTGCACCACCCACGAATTCTTTGGTCTTCCTCTGGTTGTTATTCGAGGAAGATCCATGGAGATTGCCTGGTTCACAATGTGATAGGGTGCTCTGCGTCCAACGTGCCCACACCATCTCAATCTATCCGCCTCTCCTCCATCTTACTGTTGATGTCTGTAACACCTAGGCTTCCACGAATGCGTGAGCTTTTTATTTTGTCTCTTAGGGACACACCAGCTGACCATCTTAGCATGCGCATTTCAGCAGTTTCTAGTTGCCTGGAGTAAGAGTTATACATCGTCCAGCATTCGGAGCCATAGAGGAGTGCGGATCTGACAATCATTTGGTATACTTTTCCTTTTAACTTTACTGGCATTTTCGGATCACATAGAACTCCCGACATTGATCTAAACTTCATCCATCCCACACTAATTCTATGTGTTACATCTGCTGCACATCCTCCATCGCTATGAATGAGTGACCCGAGATACTTAAAGGAGTCACAATTTGGTAATGTTTCTCCATCCATTTGCATTACGGGAGTGACAGCATTTGTGTTCTCGAATGGTAGGTACAGATACTCTGTTTTCTTTCTGCTCAGTCTCAATCCATTGTCCTCCAAGATTCTTCTCCACCTTTCCAGACTATTTTGCAGGTCCATGACTAAGATTAACAGTAGCGGACTGAGTACCGATCCTTGATGTACCCCTACCTTTATAGGAAATTTTACCCCAGAGTATAAACGACGTTGCATCATACAATTCATGTATGACGCATATGACGTTTATCCGCTAGGATGCAAAGTGACTTCCGTGGTTTATCTTCTAGGGTACAGATATAAAAGTACATAGCCATTATTCAAGACATGAAAATCTAATTTTTTTCATACCTGACACCGATATATATTATATAATACAATCACTAACAACAACATGCTAGATAGGCAAAGAGGACAGATAACCATTTCATTCTATTCTATTGCACATCCTTTGCATCTGCCATGTTCGTACACCGCATCATGCATACTCTCATTATAAAGAGTTGTCACCTTCCCTCAATTAGAATTGATTAATTTGGTCGTGCCACGTTTTTTTATGTGTTCTCAAACTTCTCACAACTTTTTTACTTCTCATTTGGACTAATTTTGTAAATTTTTAATAATTAATTATTTCTATTATACATTGCCGAACCATCTCAATGCTCCACACTAAGCACTGCATTGTCTTTTAATCCAGATTGTTTGCTCATTCATTAATTCCTTACTCTGGCATACATTGTTATTTCTCATATTCTTTGCAACGCTCTAATTTCATCACTTTATACATTCAAGTTTTGCTTGGATATCCTAATATTTAGACAATATTCCATTATGAGCAGCTTAACTTGTCTTGAAATTCTTCAGCAATAACTCAGAATTTACTCTATTGCTTGTTTGCTGATACCGTATAACATTCCACGGTACAATCCAATGCAAACATGCTTCCAAGATATGGAATTTCCTCGACTTGGTCTGATGTCTTGCTTATCACTTTTATATCACGCACGTTCTTACTTTATAACTTTCGACTCTCCGATATTCCTACTCAGCCCATTTAATTCCTACCTTTCATATTTCATACTTCACTTATAACGGTTTGTAAACTTTCTTCACTTTCTACTGATACTTTTACTGCCATACCGTCTGCAAACACCATTCCATATATAATACTTTTAAAACTGACATTATAATTCTACAATCAGCAACTTTTAGAACATTCGCGCATGTATCTATTAGGTCCTTACATATGAAATTGGCATTTTGCCGTACTGGCAACTTTGATCTCAAATATCTTCTCTTTGGTTAGGAATTCCAAATTCAAATTTATACAGCTATTTACTCAAGTATTTGTGTTTCGAAAATTATAATTCATTTGTTTTTTCCTCAATTGTTTTTTCCTCAATTGTTTTTTTTCTTTGCGTCACTCAGTTTACAAAATGGAAAACTTGAAATATCGCGTTATTTACGAGTACGAGTTCCACCGTGGCACCAGTGCTGCAGAAACGGCTCGAAGGATTAATGATGTGTATGGCGACGGTGCCGCAAAAGAAAACACAGTGCGTTTTTGGTTCCAACGTTTTCGTTCTGGAAATTTCGACCTGCAGAACAAACCCCGTGGACGGCCGGAGACCAAAGTTGATAATGAAGAATTGAAGGCTATTGTGGAAGCGGATCCATCGCAAACCACGTCCGAGTTAGCTGCAGGCTGCGGTGTTAGTGATAAAACTGTTTTAATCCACTTGAAGCAAATTGGGAAGGTGAAAAAGCTTGAAAGGTGGGTACCTCACGAATTGAGTGAAGCAAATCAACAAACGCGCGTTGACTGCTGCGTTGCATTACTCAACCGGCACAATAATGAAGGGATTTTGAATCGAATCATTACCTGTGATGAAAAGTGGATCCTGTATGATAATCGGAAGCGCTCATCGCAATGGCTGAACCCTGCCGAACCAGCCAAACCATGCCCCAAGCGAAAATTGACTCCAAAAAAGTTACTTGTGAGCGTTTGGTGGACTAGTGCTGGTGTCGTTCACTACAGCTTTCTTAAATCTGGCTAGACGATTACGGCAGATGTCTATTGTCAGCAACTGCAAACCATGATGGAAAAGCTAGCTGCTAAACAACCGAGGCTGGTTAATCGCTCTAGGCCACTGCTGCTTCATGATAACGCTAGACCACACACTGCACAACAGACGGCTACCAAATTAGAAGAGCTTCAATTGGAATGTCTAAGACATCCACCGTACTCTCCGGACCTTGCCCCGACAGATTACTATTTTTTTCGAAATTTGGATAACTTCTTGCAAGGGAAAAAATTCAACTCCGATGGGGCAGTCCAAACCGACTTCAAAGATTTTATTGATTCCCGTCCGAATGGTTTTTTTAGTAAAGGGATCGATGAACTACCTATGAGATGGCAAAAGTGCATAGATAGCAATGGTACATACTTTGATTAAATAAATATATTATATTAAAAAAAAATCAACTTTATGTTCCTCCCAAACAAAACCCCAATTTCATATGTAAGGACCTAATATATATGAATTTAATAACCACAGTGACATTAGGCATCCTTGTTTGACACCTTTAGTAATTTTAAACAAAATAGTTAAAACTTGATTAACCTTTCCCATCCTGTGCTAAAAAAATCCACCTGTTCCTGTGCTGTGTATTCAATACACATGTAAAAATGAGCGATTTAAAATTGGAAAAATAGGAATATTCATAGCCAATCGCTTAAATTAATTAAATTTGAAGTCAAAAGTGATAATAATTGAAATTTAATTGCTGAAAACATGAAAAAAACATCGGCCGACGTTCACAAAACGGGCAAAAAGACCACTTCAAATGGATGCCCGAGAGCTACTCAGAGTTGAGACGGACTAACACTGTGTATGTTATACCTCGAAGGAAGAAACACAACTGCAAACTGAGATTCTATTTCTTGCGTTTCCATTTACCGAAGTAGAGTGAGAGTGAGACGTGAATAGCGTCGCTTCCTCACCCGTAGCGGTTTTTTAGAATGAATATACCTACGTCACATACTGGCACACGTTTGATTGTATCGGTGAATTTATTCCCGATTTATACAAAAAAAATATCTCTGATGTGGCCGATAAGTGCTAATTATTATTAATATTATAGTATTTTTTCATTCAATGCGTAAATGTATTACGGAGGAATACATAAAATCTGAACCCAGTATTTATTATATTTATAGAGATATTAAAGTGTTTAGAAGCAATGTGTACAGGGAAGGAAGGGTTAATCCTAATACATGCACTCCTATCAACATACAATTGTGCGAAAGCATGTATCAATTCAATCATATGCTTTCTCCATATCAAACTATCTTTATATCAAATTTAGTTGATCAATTCATATTCAACATTTCAATTGATCATATGCTTTCTCCATATCAAACAAATTCGCGATCGTAACATGGGCGCATGTTTCTTTCCCACTATGGGAGAATAATCGCTTAGCTTCTACAAATGTCGAAGTTCTTGTTAATTTTAATTTATTTGTCGCTTTGATTTGATTATGGGGTACCGTGCTGAGTTAAGGTGAAATCTGTCGTCTCTGTTGATATTGTTCGGATGTTTTTATATTTTTATTGACTCTTTGATTAGTCTGGCGTGACAACTTTTTGGTTTGCCGAGTATTTTTAGGTCAAATGAGAAACGGTGGCCTGTCTCGATGAAGTTTTCGGCCAAAGCCGATTTTACGGGATAAACGAGTCTACAGGCTCTCTCGTGTTTGGCTATTATTTTGTTCATCGTTTGTCCTATATACATGCGGCCCTCAACTTTCGCACAATTCGCTACTTCGCATATTAAAAAAAATTCAATTGTTCAAAGATTTTTTTGATAATTTTATAAATTCTGAAGAAACTCCAGAAACTATCACAGATGAAATAGTAAGCCTAATGAATTAACTAAACTTGGACGTCAACAACGAAGATGTTAATGAGTTGATTGAATCTCACTCAGTACGTCTGTCAAATGAATACTTAATTGAGCGACAAGAGTTAAATGGAATACACAATGGAAGTGAGGAAGAAGAAGCTGATAAAATCGTCGAGACTTTGACAATAAAAAATATGAGTAAAGCCTTCGTGCATCTTGACTAATTTGTGACTATCATGGAAGAATGTGGTGGAAGAGCAATGGAGAACGTATATCTCGAGTACGTAGGGCGATTGAGAAAGACACGCTGTGTTACAGAACTCTCTATCAAGAGAAGAGAAGAAAGGTGGTATTCAACTAACTCTTGACAAGTGTATAAAGAAAACACCTGAAAGCACTTAACATAAACACGCCTCGTTAACTTAATTATGTATATTGATAAATACATATTTTTAATATATTATTGATAAATAAATATTAGAAATACCATTTTTCATGTTTTTTGTAAATCCCTCTACTTTCGAACATTCAACATTCGCACACATTTTCAGAAACCAATTATGTGCGAAAGTCGAGGGCCGCCTGTACATCTTTTCGCATCCCTGGCGTATTTCGTATCTGTAGATGTCGCTTGACTCGAAAGGGTCGCGGTCTTTGGAAGATGTTATTTGATTTATCAACTTTGACTTAGTACGGAAAATTGTTTTATTTATGTTTTCTCAAGATTTTGGTAATTCTGTCCGTAACACTTCTCATGTACGGAAGGAAGGCGACACCGAGCGTCCTCTATTTTCACTGATTCACTTCTTTATCTATCGTTCGATATCTTCAAATAGTTCTAGATGATATATAGTTTCTTGTAACCGTTCTGCTGGAGTGCTCTAGTGAGTATCGCTAGTTCCTTATCAAGTTCTGATTCGTGGCTTATTCGTATCGCTCTCGTAACCGAGGTATGAATAAGACGTCTCTGTCATGCCGGGTGGCGGTGGAAGTCCACATTTAGATACATGTTTGTGTCTGTTAATTTCTAATCGACTTTATGTTCTAATGTATCATCCTCGCTGCAGGTTACTCCATCATCAAGAAATGCCAACTCCCCTTCTTTTTCTTTCCATTGTAAATATAATAGTTTAGGCAGTCGATCGGAGCGTGGTTGTTATTGCGACAAAAGTTTGAATACTTGGACTTGTAAGAGGAATGACTTGTGGAAGAGGTTTGTATGAGCTCTTGAGTGTGGTGTTTTTTGTTGTTTTATATTTATATTTTAATATACATGTATTTTTTTATTTGTTTTATGTTTGTGAGCGGTATATTGTGGGATGAATGTTTTGGTCTGTCTGTAGTGATGAAGTGTGAGGAGTTTGATTTTGCGTGATGTATACATATGTAATTGAGTGCCACTGTTTGTCAGGTTGATGAGAATGTGCAACGGGGTTTTATATAATCAAAAATGGGAAAGAAGTATCGATTTATTTTTTCATACTATATGTCCTCAATGAGATACAGGCAAAAGCCTAGTTTACTGGGAACACAACAAATGAAGGGTAACAAACCCAGATCCATTAAAATTGTGTGTCCCAATTAAATGACTTGTTGTTTTTTTTCGCAAATGATGTATATTTCTTGTCAAGTGTAAAATAAATAAATAATTTTTGTATGTACTACACTTAAAGGTGTTCAAGAAATAAAGTCAGGTTTAAAAGGAAACGCGCTCCAAATAGCGTTCCCAAGTCCAGCACTTTACTATCTTAGCTACCAACATCACTTTATTGCCATAAATAATAATTATTATTTCTTCAATTAACTGTATAAATATGTAATTACATTACTATTATTTAGAACCTTAGGTAATATATTTAAAATAAAATTATTCGGTAAAATAGGACAACACAATTTGAAAAATAATCATAATAAATATATTATTTATAGTTAAGACATTAACATTGTGGAGGTTTAAAGACATTGTAATTTGTATTATAAAACACTGTTTATTGTCTTGTTTGTGTTCCCCCTAAAGATGAGGTGTGCACCTTGAAACCGGTAGGGTTATACCATTACAAAAAGTGGAATAAACAGTCATGATAAATATACGAGTATTATTAATGTGAGACTTGATTTTATTTCACATTAACATATGAAGGCACTGTTTTTCTAACTAACCGTATCTAACTATAATAAAAGGCCTTTTTTTATAGTTCTGTCCTAAGTCCTTTTATTTCCTCCACTTTCTGAGATTTTTGTCAAATCCTGATTTCTTTATATTCCAAATTCTGAGATTTTTGTTAAATCCATAGCAACAAAGAATATCTCTATAAAGAAAAGGTCTCGCATTTTAATTTTGAGTAGTAGATATGCTTCCTGGTTCAATTCGCTCCATATTTGCTAATCTAGAGTCCATTATATATAGCTGAGCTCACTGACGTGTTTTCCATAGTTTAAAATGCATGTGTCCAGCAGTGAAACAAAATATCTGTTACAAAGTGATTGATTAAGGCATCCATGAATACAAAATCAAGACTAAAGTAAAGGAATGGGCATTTTCCTTAAAACGTCGATGTTGTGAATGCGATGGGTTTCTCAAAAGATCCCGAAGATACGGAGGAAGAGACTTTTCTGTTTTCCTTTATACTCCAACAGAATTATACCTTAACGACAGCAATATTTGAAAGTACCATCGGTTGATATTTCCACTTGAGAATTGAGAGAGACATTCCTTCTTCATTGGGTCACAGTTGTGTACACGCGACTGTACTCTAATCAAAGGTATCATCACTTGGAATAGTCGTACTACGCGCAGCTCTCGATCGCCTCATTTGTAGTGCGGCCGCCGCTCTGCGTTCTGCGGCCTCTTCTAAAGTCTCCTTTGCTAGTTGTGATGCTCTCAATTCACGAATGCGAAACGCTTCTGCAGCGCGATGAGATTCTTGCTCTTGCGCAGACTGATTCGCTCGTTGTGACTGACGCTGCACTCGTCTTTGCGCCGCTTCGTACTGCCGCCGTGTTGCCGCTTCTTCTAAAGTCTCGTTTGCACGTCGCGATTGACGGGATCGTCTCTTCCTTTTTGCATCTGCACCTCGTTTTGCAGCCATTTTATCTGTAGTAATAATATGAATTATAATGTTGCCTTGTAAAAATAATCAAAAACGTACATTTTAAGGTTATCTTTAACAAAATTATGAGTTTAATCCGTTTCCGAAATAAATTAATAATATATTACGTGTTAACATAAGCTGTGTCCGTTTTTTTTCAAATTTAAAAATGAGCACCAAAAGTAAAACAAAATGGTACAGGTTATACGTCATTCGAAAGAAAATTTTCTGCTCTACAAGATATTGTATTTGCTTTTACGTTACAAATATTATTTTATTTGATTACAAGCCTTCAAAATGGAATGTCAAATAGACGAAAGTGTGTATTTTCGACAGCTCCTTCTGTTCACGTTCAATCGAGGGAATAAAGCTGCCAAAGCTGCTCGCAATATTTGCGAAGTGTACGGTAAAGATGCTATGAATGAAAGGACAGCTTGTCGATGGTTTTTGCGTTTCAAAGACGGTAATTTCGACCTAAAAGACATGGAGCGTTCCGGAAGAGCAGTGGACTTCGATGAGGACCGCTTAAATCATATTATTCATGAAGATCTCCTTCAAACCCCCGTAGAATTGGCTGAGCAGATGAATTGTTGTCACATGACTGTATACCGTCATCTTAAATCAATGGGAAAAGTCCAGAAATTCGGCGCTTGGGTTCCACATGTTTTGAGTGAAAACAACAAAAATCAACGTTCGACAATTGACAACATTCGAAAATGCTCACTTTCGTCTACTTGACATTCCATTTTCAAGGCTTGTAATCAAATAAAATAATATATGTAACGTAAAAGCAAACACAATATCTTGTAGAGCAGAAAATTTTATTTCTAATGAAGTATAACCTTTACCATTTTGTTTTATTTTTTATGCTAATTTTTTTAATTTGAAAAAAACGGACACAACTTATGTTAACACCTAATAGAATTTGAATGAAACGAAACTCAGAACAGAGTATATATGTATCTTATTAAAAGGAAACGTTTTACAACCAAATTAATTTATTTCCATAGCATTTCTTTTTATATACATTATTTGCCATCATTATTAATTTTATGTTGTTTAATTTTATCAAGACGTGACAGCTGTCAAATAATGAAAAATAAGTAAGTTCTGAAACATGTTTTAAATAATTCCTTATTTCATTAATTTATTAACACAATAAGAACAGTAATGACAGCGATATTCAGAAACTAAAAATAACATCAATAAAAAAATGCAATAAATCTATATTGAAAACTTCTGTCGCGTTTGCAAACAGGCAAACCTAGGCATTTGCCTAGGGGCGTCAAGCCAAAGGACACATCTTAAAAAATTCATTAACAGGCTATAAAAATATGCAATCTGTGCCACCACTGTTAGATGGGTCGATAGAGGATGTGATGTATGCATTGGTTTCGTACCAACGTGTGGTCACGTGATGGTCACCTGCAAACCATGACCTAGGCTACCCATTCTACATCATACGTGGGCTATGATGTAGAATGGGTAGCCTAGGTCATGGTTTAACATGTTGTTGTTTTTTTAATCTTTGTATCAAAAAGGTAGTTTGACCGTTGAAATAAAATTAAAACAGAATGGACATTGGATAGCACTCACTGTGTCCTGTGTGGCTGTGTCCAGCCCCTGCACTGCTGATTTGAGCGCACTCCACCTTGACATCAGCTTCCTCTATATCTATACCGTACTGCGGCCCCCGTTTGTTATATTCCGGATGAAATGTAATTGGGATTTCCACTGTGTTGACTGTCACGAGCCGCTCTGTATCACATTTTTCTTCCTTCACAGACTCTCCCATGAATTTGGATTTGATGTTATATTTTTGATGAAACATGATTGGGATTTCCGATATCTTCGCTGCCCCGAGCTGCTCTGCACCCACCTCTTCCTTAACAGACACTGCCATATCATCCCCATATTTCAGCTTGTGGCACCGTTCCCGGGAGTTCATCTCCGATTCCCTCTTCCTCGCTAATGTGTCACAATTGATATTGCTTAAGGTGACGAATTCCATCAACTTCTTTTTCAGCCTTAAAAGATAATAAAAATAGCAATTGAACAGAACTTGGCTATTTTCGCCATAAATTGAACTTTTAAAATGCACACAACACCATTTCTCTGTCGGGATAGGTAGAGAGGACAGGGCGCTTGATTTTCCTACCCAGTATCCCACAGCGGAGCTTTTCAGGGAGTATCGGGTCCTTAACGTAACCAACTTACACTTCAAGTCTATTCTATGACACTATCATCAAGAAAAAAAGGAAATACAAACTCAGCTGAGACCCGTGACACGCGTGTCAACTGATCAAATGTTCACCATCCCTAGAGTTAAAAACATAGTTTCCTCAAAGGCAGTATGCCTATTTGGCTCCCATGACATACAATGGGGTGCCGAATCCAATAAAGGCAAAAGGGGGAAACAAAATTAAACAGTCCATCGGAGCGTGGTTGTTATTGCGACAGAAGTTTGAATGATTGGGCATGCAGAAACAATGACTTGCAGCAAAGGTTTGAGTGGACTCTTGAGTGTGGTGTTTTTTTTTAATGATTATGTGCGGTATATTGTGGGATGAACGTTTTGGTCTGTCTGGAGTGATGAAGTGTGAGGGGTTTGATTCGCGTGATATATACACATTTAATTGAGTGTCACTGTTTGCAGGTTGATGAGAATATGTAACGGGGTTTTATATAATAAAAAATCGGAAAGAAATAGCGATTTATTTTTTCATGCTATATGCCCTCAGTGAGATACAGGCAAAAGCCTAGTTTACTGGGGACACGACAAATGAAAGGCAACAAACCCAGATCCATTAAAATTGTGTCTCCACATTAAATTACCTGTTGGCTTTTTTTCGCAAATAGCATATTTATAGAATTTCTCGTCATGTATAAATAAAATAAAATAAACGTGGAACAAGACTGAAAAGATCAGAAAAAATGGTGTAGAAATGCGTGTACTTAGAAATGATAACATATGTTAGAATATGGAATGGAGTGATAAGGAATGAATGTGAACTTAAGGCTGATGTGTTGAGTAAGATGAAGAAAATCACTAAGAGATAGTTTGGGATTGTAGAAAGAATGAAAGTAGAAAGACAAACAAAACAGATATAGTATAAATGGGAGTGGAAGACGTGGTAGAGGGAGATCACGGGAAAGAATTGTTGGGTCTATTGAATTATATTTCGATAGAAGGAAATGTTAGAAGTAAGAGAAATGGTAAGAGTTGTATGAGAACTCCGACAGGGACACGGCGTGATGATATGTATGTTAGCAGTTGGAAATTGTTAAAAACAATATTTGTTTTCCAGCCGCCTCGTTACGTGACCCGGTCTGCAAGTTAACTTGTGTAGCCGTGTGTGATGCACAACCTGAATTGGGCATTGCCATGAATCTGAACTACTATTAGTAGCACCCACCAATACTCGAACCTCAGAGTTCACACATTCTATTTCAGCCATTTTATTTTCTTTATTACAATAAAAAAATGCGTCTCCAAAAAAAATATTGGGCGGCCCGTTCTTATTTTTAAATTCTTAATGCGGCCCTTCAAAATGTTTGCCCAGTCCTAATTGAATAACACTCTTTAGCAAACTGTGACGTATTTTGTGCTGTGTGCAAAATATCAATTTAAAAACAAATTAAAGGAATGAGGCTTACATTTTACAAACATTCTTTAAGAAATTGACATAGAGCGATACATTTATATTTTAAACGAATATATTCAAAAATCCAAATTTTATTTGACATGTTTGTCTTACCAAATGCATAGATATCATAAATTACTTCCTCTTCTTGAATAATGGCCGTGAACTCATAGATTAAGTTTAAGAAGATAAAAATCTCCTTCAATGAGGGCCGTGAACTCCTATACATGGAGCATAAAAAAATTTATCACTTTATGAAAAATTTTAAAAATTAATTTTTAAATTTTATTTTAAGGAAAAAAAATTGTAGAAATGTTTTTAAAGGAATTATTACTATTATTAAGCCATCACAAATTCTACTATGGCTATCATAATAGTTTATTTTAAGCTGAGGTTTAACTCCTGGGCCTGGGGGCATTCCTTAAAAAGGCACATACTGGACTCTTAGGCTAAGGCCACACCAAAGTGCTTCGTTAGGTGCCACGTAACTAATAGACTTTATGCTTGGCCACACCAAAGTGCTTCGCACAAATTCATTTGACATTTGGGAGCAGTTGTGTCAACAAATGATGCCACTATCAAAACTAACCAATTTCATTACAACTTACCTTATCTTTATTTACTTCCTGTGCAACTTCATTCCAAAGTGATTTTCTTACAGGTACATTTTTGTATAATTTGCTCGATGGGTTCCACAAAGGCACCCTTTTATACACAGCTCCTGTTTGAACTTCCGCCATCTTGTAAAATAACTTGGTGACACAATAAAATTAACCAACACGTCTGTTCGCTAGGAGACTCACTAGGTGACTAATCGTCACGTAGCGTGGCGTGACGACATGACTAAAAAAAATAGCTTTAGACTTTTCAGTCCTGTGTAACTTTTTCATTTTCTGGGATACAAATCTCTTAGCTTCGTACCCCTGACAATATTCACAGTGAGCCACCTCGAATAGTGTCATCTTCGCCAAGTTTGTAGCTTCGACGGAAAACATTTTAAACATTATTCTTAGTATATTTCAGTCTTGTCAAAATCTTCAATTCAAAAAAAATTTATCAAATTCATTAACTTGGTTCTCTGGTATAAAAGATTCCTTCCTATATTGGAAGAATCAAATTTTTACACTATCGGAGAGATTAAGATCATGGAAAGTTTTAATCTAGTGACAAATTATTAAAATTTTGTGATGTGAATTCTAGGGCGGAATGATAACTCTCTTCGTCAACCGAGACGAAATCACTGTGAGGGCCCTGTTTTCTTTTTTGCATGAAGTACCTTATTTATTTATTTAACACTCTTATTGCAAATACAATCTGGCGGGCTCATTGCCAGGCGGCAATCTCTTCCAACCAAGAATTCAAAAGTAAATGAAGCAAGTTCCGTGGTCGCATAAATCATTCAAATGACTATCTATCTCAATGATACTCAACCTTTTTTTTCTTCGGGCCACATACATATATTTGTAAAGCTACGCGGGCCGCAACACTATACCGGTATGAGGTATGACTGACAAAAAATATCATGAAACCCGCCACCCCCGTTTTTTTGGAAAACCATTTGAGATTTATAAAAATATAACCAGAACAGAATAATAATAGTACATATCGCTTATCAGCATACGGTTCGTTAAAAATAAAACTCAAAAGTAACATGTATCCAAGCGTTTATTTTGTTTATAATTGCTGCATGCTACCCTCAATACGTCGTCAAGGTGAGAATCAGTAAGTCGATTCCTGTATACGTTTTTTGCATATTTCATTTTGGAATATGATGACTCACAAAGATATGTCGATGCAAACAATGTGAGGAGCAGGCAGGCACCATTTTTTAGTCTTGTATTTTTCAGGAACTAATTCCCAAAAATGGATGTACTCCTTCCCCACTCTTTTTTCTTCAAAAATAGCTTTCAGATTAGTATCGTTCTTAAATTCGATAAATTCATCAAAAAGCACTGCATAATCATATCCCAATGCAGCTAAATGTGTTAAAGTTGCTGTTTCTAGGTGCCAGGGATTTTCTATAAGTAACAAACAATTCTTGATACTACGTAAGTCCTGAAATCTGCTCTTAAATTCCTTAGCTAAGGCAGCTAAATAATTTAAAAATATCTTATAGTTTTCTTCAGAAACATGTACACCATCTTGTTTAGCTTTTATAACAGTTGGAAAGTTATGCAATACTCGGTTCTCTATTTCTTCGTGGTAGATGTTCAATTTCTCTTCAAAAGCAAACACTTTATTCGCCATCTGCGAAATGATTTTATTTTCGCCCTGTAGGCCACGATTGAGTTCATTAAGTTTTTCTGTGATATCACACAGAAAAGCTAAAAGACACCACCATCCGTCATTATTAAGTTCGCTGTAAATTTTATTATTTTGTTGTAAAAACAAAATAATTTCATGCCTCAAAGAATAAAACCGTTCCAGAACTTTACCTCGGCTTAGCCATCTCACCGAGGCATGTAAAAGAATGTCACTATAGTTACTGTTCAATTCTTCCAAAAGACTTTTAAACTTCCTGTGGTTCAGTTCTTGGGCTCTAATATAATTAACTATACTTATTGCAGTCTTCATCACGGCGTCTATTTCGGCAATGGAGATACGTGCTGATAAGTTCTCTCGGTGTATGATACAGTGGAAAGATAAGAGATTTGTTAAATTATATTTCTCTTTCAATAAAGCGACAAATCCTTTTTCGGATCCGATCATTGAAGGGCATCCATCCGTGCATACACAAACCAATTTTTTAATATCAATATCATTGTTTTCCAGAAATGTACTGATAGTATTGAGATAGTCCGTGCCTCTGGTTTGATTTTTCATAGGAAGAAATTTCAAAAAATCTTCATGAACTGAATTGTGTCCTGTACAATATCTAACAAAAACGGAACATTGTGATGTTGCTGAAATATCGGTGATAGAATCAAAAGCCAAACTAAAATATTTGCATTTTTTCAGATCTTCTATGATGCGATTAAATATGTGTTTTGCAATATCTTCGATGCGTCTAGCAAAGGTAGAATCAGAGAGCTGCATACTTTTGATCTGAGATATTATTTGATTTTTATTGCTAAATTTATCAAATAATACGTTGGAAGCACTGAGGAAACATTCTTTCACAACCTCTGCGTCGGTAAATGGTTTCATATATTTGCCAAGTATGTAACAAATTTCATACGACGCTCTTGTCACTGCTGCGTCATGTGATACCGCCATTGATATAATATTTTGTTGATGTTGTAAGGACTTCTTGAAGAATGTTAAATTTTCACGTCTTATTAAAGAGCCACGAGGAAAGGTATCACTAAATGTTTTGTGCTTCGCGGTATAATGACGAAGAATGTTATATTTTTTCAATATAACACTCTCACGACATATCAAGCATGTGGTCGAACCATGTTTATTTGACACAACGAAATATTCTTCTTCCCATTTGTCTTGAAACACTCTTTTTTCGTCGGACATTTTTCGATTGCATTTCGAAGACACACCCGCCATTATGGGTAATTGAATTATAACAAAACAGCAAAAAAAGCTATCGTATCCGTGTTCCGCGTAATGTTTACTTGAAATAAAGCCGCAACACTGTGACTGTGACGCATTCAACTTTGGAGCTGTCAAAAATTATGTGTTGCCGCAAGCAAAGTTATTTGCGCGCATATTTGTCTGTCAAATGTTTGTTTTTTGGGAATAAATCTAGCGTGTGCAGTAGCAACACTCTTATACCAGATCTGATGTTGACACGACAACGACCATCCTCTTCGGGTTTCCATGTCTGTACGTCAAAGTCGAAATTAATCTCAAGATATACGAAATATAGAATGCCAGATTTTGTAAATCATGTTCCTGATAATAAATGTGTTGAAGGCTGCACAAAAAAGCTTGGCGGGCCGCACGTTGAGTATAACCGATCTATCCCAACGAAATCCATAAACACACACGTGAGAATATGCCCACGAACCCCACAAAGTCGGACAATCGCCCGAACATTCTTTTTCATATAAAGTTAGATATGATCAATCAAAAGGAAAGGAAGGGATGGTGGAGAGGAAAGGAAAAGAAAAATCAGGAATGAAACACGTTATTTTACTGACTAGAAATAAAGATTTTTCAGTCGCTTCTTAAATCGTGCCAAGGACGGAGCGAGTCTTATATTTGTTTGTAACTGATTCCAGTCTCACTGCATGAACAATTAAGGACGACGTAAAAAAAAGAAGCGGTGAACTGGAAAGGCCAATAGACAATCTCTGTTTGAGCGTAGCGCTAATCCATGATTGGAAAGATGCTGAAAATTTTCAGTGAGATAAGAGGGGGCGAAAGGAAAGTTAAGGATATTATACAATAGAGACAGTATGTGAATTTGGCGCCTATTTCTAACGATCAACCAGTTCAATGCCTTCTGGTATGAAGTGATATGATTGTACTTTTGTAGGTTGAAAATAAATCTTAGACACACATTTTGAAGACACTGTGATTTGTGAACGAAATTGTCCAATTCATAAAATACATCTTTTGACAAATCAAATTGCTAAAATCGCCGCTATACTTCCCCCAATCAGTTAATTTATAAAAAAAAGGTGAATTGATGAATTGATGAGATGTTGAATCCATACAATGAGGTAGGTAAATAACTATACCAGACAAATCAAGGTGTGAACAAAGACACTCAGAATAAAGCACTGATTGATTTAAACATTAAAATTAATTAAATCTGATAAATTCATTCATTGGAAGCAGCACTTTATAATTAATCGTATTTTAAGTAAACTTAAGAATCTTATTTCAATCTAAAATAATGTAAAACAGGATGATTTAATAGAAAAATGTAAAAAATTCTACACATCAACTTAAATTAAAATGATAAACCTGTTTCGCTTTATATAAGCATTGTCAAACTGTACTCAATACATCGTTTACTTAATTTCCATGAGAGGATTTATCAAAACGTTTTATTCTGCAATAAAACAGTTTACCAATACTTAATGTACGAGTATCTCCCATATTTAGTGTTACAAAATATTTTTTAAATTCTAAAAAATTTCGTCACAACTGATTTGTTGCAAAAATTTTTCCAGACTGTGAGCCGCATGTTATGTGGCTAATCATCTCTACTATGATTCATTAGATGATCTTTTAAGTGTGATTTAAGGCCAAAAATGTTTCCACACTCTGAACAACTATGTCGCTTTGCCCGGCTGTGAAACATTTTATGTCTCATTAAATCACTTTTTTTTCCGAAACTCTTTCTTCTCTCCACTGTGGATAATTTGATGTCTCTTTAAATAATCTTTATGACTAAAACATTTCTCACATTGTGGACAACTAAACGGCTTTCCTTCACAGTGAATCATTTCATGCGTTTTCAAAGTCGATTTTCGTCGAAAACATTTATTACACTTTGAACAACTATATGGTTTCTCTCCACTGTGGATCATTTCATGATCTTTAAAATCACTTTTTCGACCAAATGTTTTTTCACACAGTAAGCAACTATATGGCCTCTCTGCACTGTGAATAATTTGATGCGTATTCAAAGATGATTTTTGTCGAAATTTTTTATGACACTTTGTGCAACTATATGGCCTCTCTCCACTGTGAATAATTTCATGCGTTTTCAAAGTTGTTTTTTGTCGAAAACTTTTATTACATTTTGAGCAACTATATGGTCTCTCTCCACTGTGGATCATTTCATGTTCTTTTAAATCACATTTATGACCAAATTTTTTCTCACACAATAAGCAACCAAACGGCTTATCTCCACTGTGAATTATTTGATGCGTTTTTAAGTGTGTTTTTAATCCAAATTTTTTCCCACAGTGTAAACAACTATGCGGCTTCTCTCCGCTGTGAATCAATTTATGTCTGTTTAAATCACTTTTATTTCCAAAACTTTTGCCACACTCCGAGCAACTATGTGGCTTCTCTCCACTGTGAGTTACAAGATGTGCATCCAATTGTTTTTTTAGTCTAAAACTTTTTCCACACTGCTGGCAACTGTGTGGCTTCTCTCCACTGTGAATCATTTGATGCCTATTTAAGTAACTTTCTTTACCAAAACTTTTCCCGCATTGTAAGCAGCAATGCGGTTTCTCTCCACCGTGAATCAGTAGATGCGCTTTTAAAAGTTTTTTTTGTGCAAAATTTTTCCCACACTGTATGCATATATTCGGTTTCTCTCCACTGCACATTATAAGTTCTTTATTGTAAGTTCCGAAACTGGTCCCTGCATCTTTGTGATTTTCCATTTTCCAGGAACAGCCAACATCTAAAAAAAATTTATCGGTATAATTTTTTATTTTATCTGAATCAAGGACTCATCTGTCACCTTTGATTAAATATTATTTCTATTTCAAACTATAAATTGTACGCATGCTGTCCGAATTTCACTTTTGCCTATGGTAATTTAAAATGGTGAATGACAGTTGAAAGACTGTGAGAGGGCGTGAACCGTGAGCTTGGCAGTTGTGAGAGCAATTTGAGGGCACATGTTTTTAGTAGGTGAATCTAAATATTAAAGCTGTGAAAACATCAAATGACTTTAACTTCATGGCAAATATTAGCAAAAAAAAATACCAAACTTAAACACTATCAATTTATTATGTACTTATATGTTGATTTAACCTTTTTCTGTAATTTTATCCTAAAAAGCAATTCTTTGTTAAAAAGCCAACGTCGGTTGCACAACTAAAGTAAAATATTTGAACAGTAATAATTGAAATATCACTTGATATTTGTGTAAATGTTAGGAAAAAATCTCTTGAAAGTTCTCGCATTTATGTCGCAGCAAGAGCTGAGGCTGGGATTTGACCGAAATCGTATTCCACAAATAATTGCAAGATTCAAATTAAATATTCACATAATATATTCGTATTTTATACAATCATTATTATTATTTAAAGAATTATCTAACTCACTGTGGCCTGTGTGGCTGTGTCCAGCCCCTGCACTGCTGACTCGAGTGCACTCCACCTTGACATCAGCCTCCTCTATATCTATACCATACTGCGGCCCCCACTCTGCCCCGAGCTGCTCTGCATCCACTGCCTCTTCCTTCACAGACACTGCAGGGCATTCCGATTTGATGTTATGTTCCTGATGGAATGTATTTGGAATTTCTACTGTCTTCACTGTCAAGAGCTCCTCTGTATCCATTCTCTCTTCTTTCACAGATACTGCCACATCGTCCCCATATTCCAGCTTGTGGAACTGTTCCTGTGTGCTCATCTCTGATTTTCTCTTCCTTGTCTGTGTCCCACAATTGTAGAGTTAATACGAGTATTTAAGATTCTGGATTTTGTCAACTTCTATTTGTGCCTGAAAATATAAACAACATTAAATTGAACTTAAATGATACTAAAATTTTCTTTTTTCCTTTACATTCAATACAGATTTAATCCAATTAGATAAAATAAAATGCATGGTATGGGAATTGTTTTTCATGATGAATTGATAATTTTAAAAATAACACGAACAGATACACATGCTTCCTTATGAATTGACTCAGTTAGGCATATACAGTTTCTTAAGGTGCTCAATGCCAAATGAGTCCACTGAGAACTGGAAGATATCTATCGTAAAATGCCATTCCATGTGTGCCTATTGACATTCTGAATAGCTCAATTCATGAAACCTATTTTAATTCCCGATGGCATAAATAATTGTCCGGTACATTAAATAAAGTTTATCAGTTAATAAGAGATTTACTATTTTTCCTGTTAGCAATTTGTATATCTACGAACAGGTGCGTATATCCCTTCTAATCTAATCATTTGACACTGGCGTATACTTCTTCGTTAATAGGAAGAACACGGCGATTATTCGGGAACAGACAGTAGGCTGTCTATGTAAAATGAATAAAAGCAATACACTTGTTTCCAATCACTTGACACTGGCGTATACTCCTTCATATATAGAAGTTGACGACCATTATTCAGGAATATTTGTTTCCCAGAAAATGCACCGCGTTGGCGTATACTCCTTCATATATAGGAGTTCACGGCCATTATTCAAAGAGAGAGAGAGAGAGAGAGAATGCAGCATGAGAAATCATTAACCAAACACATTTTAGTAGTCACCCGTTTTAACACAAACATGTTTGAATAATGAGGCCCACATTTTAATGAGGTTTTCAATAAATAAACATGTGGTAGCGTTAATATAATTGATATTAATCAACATATATTAAGATCCCTTAGTCTGCCTGACGCGCCGACACACAGATTGCGCTTGTATCGCTCTTGAAATGCATAGAGACGGCCTTTATTCAAGAAGAAGAAATACATAGATATAAAATACCACCATAGAATAATTCTGTAGAAAAAGTGTTTCGTAAATATTGCATTATTTTTCAAACATAAACTATTTGTCCACATATATAAACAATTACTCCATATACATATTTCGCCTATTCCACATTATAACACAATACGATTTCTCTGACTTAATACATTTACTTCTTTCACAATATCATTAACTTGATCCAAACATAGAGTAGTTATTTTTGTCAGGGCTGACTCAGATTTAATAAAATTAATTGATTCTTGCAGCACTGGAAATCATTTTGAGATTGTAGGTTTAGGAACATTTTTTCTTCAATGTGACAATCATATATATGGTACACCTGCTTATTACACATTCATCGAAACTGTTCATAGATATTGTAATTTATGTTATCAAACACTGTTTATACCACTTTTTTGTAACGGTATAACCCTACCGGTTTCAATGCTTTCACTTCATCATCAGGGGAGCACAAACAAGACTTGCTCCCCTGATGAAGTGAAAGCATTGAAACCGGTAGGGCTATACAATTACAAAACAGTGGAATAAACAGTGTACAATGTCTGTAAACCTCCATAATGTTAATGCCTTAACTATAAGCAATATATGGTATGTTTACAGATTCTTTGTTTTGACGATTTTTGTTTTTGTTAGAGACCTAATGGATTCTTGATTTTCCGTTTTTGTTAAAAGAAGATGTAATCATTTTAATAATTCTTGGCGTAACCCCAGTTGCCATTGAAACTTCGTTACTATAGTTCGGAAATTCTAGGATGAGTCCTGTGACTTGCCCCAATACAACCTTATGTAATGTATTTACCTTAATAACTTGCTATTTATTAGAATTGAGGCTTATATTAAAGTTGATAAAACAATTAGAATTACTGAAGATCGTTACAAGGTTGTATTGGGGCAAATTTGTGAGCTGTCACAGGACTCATCCTAGAATTTCCGAACTACAAGAATCATTCTCTGAAAAAAATGATTATTAAAATTTCTTGATGTAAAATGTTCATACACAAAAACATTAACTATTTCATATAGCCGAAAATGATTATTATACATCTAATATGGCATAAATGAATATGATCGCAAGATAAACTGATATTGTATTACTGTACATTTAATTCATTATCTTTTAACAATAAATTAAACTGAACTTTTTTTATTGTATTACGTATTTATAAATATTGTAAAAAAATTAATTACTCCTAAGATGGTTCACTGAATAATAAATAAAAATGCTGAATATTTACTTCCTCACTAGTCATAGTGTCCCGTCATTTCTTGATGTAATTATAAACATTCCAAACCATTTCTTTAGTCTGTCCACACAACGTTCTTTTCCTAACTTCATACAATATGGTCACCGTAGTTTTCGTCAAATAAACAAGCGAGCGCTCTCTCTTTCAATAATGGCCCTGAACTCCTATATATGAAGGAGTATACGCCAGTGTCAAGTGTGCGATCGCTTCGAATGTCAGTTGAATACTAACGGATCACATCAACCAACCACGGCAAAGATATTTACTAATACATTGATACGTTTTGTATAATACGCACTAAGCTTTTCAATGTGTTAAAAAGTGCAAACTCACTCCAACTTTCTTAAGTTGTCTCTACCACGTCCTCTCTACTCACATTTGCACCGTATATTTGTTTAGTCTAGTTCCATAGTGTATAGTACAATATACAAACGTTTAAAAGCCATTCAGTGCATACCCAATTACATCAAATTGAGGAATGAAAAATAATTTTAAAAAAGTCCAAATGTGAGTAGGTACACAAGAAAAATACAAGATTGGATAATAAAACATTTATTAAAAATTCAATTCAATACCTTCACGCCATTTCTCTGCTGGGGTAGGCAAAGAGGACAGAGCGCCAGACTTTCCTATGTCATCAGTTATTATTATATGATGTGCATGTGCACACAAGAAAAAAGCAATTGGATAGTAAAACATTTATTAAAAATTTAATACAATACTATCACGCAGTTTCCCTGCTGGGGTAGGCAGAGGACTGGTTGATTTAAACGTTATTAAAATAAATAAATCTCATAAATTCATTGGCAGCAGCACTTTATTATTAATCATATTCAGGTGAACATACTTAATAATTTCATTGAAATTGAAAATATTGTATTGGATTTGAGACTGAGATGTGCAAAAAATGTACTTTAAAACTTAAATTAAAATGACAAAATTTTTTCGCATAATTTTCTTGAGGGTATTTTTCAAAACTTTTTATTCTGCAATAACAAAACTTTCAATACTTAATGTATCTCCCACATTTAATAATGCGAAATATTTTTTGTGGCCTCTAAATTCTGAATGGATTGATCTGCTTTTAAGTAACGAAGTGGCCTCTCTACATTCTGAATGGATTGATCTGCTTTTAAGTAACGAAGTGGCCTCTACATTCTGAATGGATTGATCTGCTTTTAAGTAACGAAGTGGCCTCTACATTTTGAATGGATTGATCCGCTTTTAAGTAACGAAGTGGCCTCTACATTCTGAATGGATTGATCTGCTTTTAAGTAACGAAGTGGCCTCTCTACATTCTGAATGGATTGATCTGCTTTTAAGTAACGAAGTGGCCTCTACATTCTGAATGGATTGATCTGCTTTTAAGTAACGAAGTGGCCTCTACATTCTGAATGGATTGATCTGCTTTTAAGTAACGAAGTGGCCTCTACATTCTGAATGGATTGATCTGCTTTTAAGTAACGAAGTGGCCTCTACATTCTGAATGGATTGATCTGCTTTTAAGTAACGAAGTGGCCTCTACATTCTGAATGGATTGATCTGCTTTTAAGTAACGAAGTGGCCTCTACATTCTGAATGGATTGATCTGCTTTTAAGTAACGAAGTGGCCTCTACATTCTGAATGGATTGATCTGCTTTTAAGTAACGAAGTGGCCTCTACATTTTGAATGGATTGATCCGCTTTTAAGTAACGAAGTGGCCTCTACATTCTGAATGGATTGATCTGCTTTTAAGTAACGAAGTGGCCTCTCTACATTCTGAATGGATTGATCTGCTTTTAAGACTATTTTTTTGTAAAACTTTTTCCAGACTGTGAGCCGCATGTTACGTGGCTTATCATCTAATAATAATAATAATAGATACAGGTTTATTGATAGCAACATAGTATGTACATAATACATTTAGACACATTTCAAGAACACATTAAAAAGATAATACATTAAAAAACAGAAGCTATCAAAAGGTCTGGGCTCATCTAATAACATCCCCCGGCCAAGATACACCCCACCAATATAGGGCGAGCCCAGCCACGGGGACACCAGGTGTTTTTCAGCCCACACCCTTGAACAAGATAAAAAAACACAGAAAATAAATAGATGAGAAAAAAAATACATTCAAGAGAGAAGACATTAAAAGGTCCGGGCTCATCCCACAAACATTCCCCCCGAACGAGATACACCCCACCAACGTAGGGCGAGCCCGACCGCAAGGGGATCGGGGAGCTGTGCATCTCTACTATGATTCATTAGATGATCTTTTAAGTATGATTTTAGCCCAAAAATGTTTCCACATTCTGAACAACTACGATTATGTCGCTTAGCCCGGCTGTGAATCATTTAATGTTTCGTTAAATCACTTTTTTTTCCGAAACTCTTTCTGCACTGTGAGCCAACATGTAGCTTCTATCCACTGTGAATAATTTGATGTCTCTTTAAATAATATTTATGACTAACACATTTCTCAGATTGTGGACAACTAAACAGCTTTTCTTCACAGTGAATCATTTCATGCGTTTTCAAAGTCGATTTTTGTCGAAAACATTTATTACACTTTGAGCAACTATAATATATGGTCTCCCTCCACTGTGAATCATTTCATGTTCCTTTAAATCACTTTTTTGACCAAATGTTTTCTCACACAGTAAGCAAGTATATAGCCTCTCTGCACTGTGAATAATTTGATGCGTTTTCAAAGTTGATTTTGTCGAAATGTTTTATTACATTTTGAGTAACTATATGGCTTCTCTCTATTGTGAATAATTTCATGCGTTTTCAAAGTTGTTTTTTGTCGAAAACTTTTATTACACTTTGAGCAACTATATGGTCTCTCTTCACTGTAAATCATTTCATGTTCTTTTAAATCACTTTTTTGACCATATGTTTTCTCACACAATAAGTAACTATATGGCCTCTCTCCACTGTGAATAATTTCATACATTTTCAAAGTTGATTTTTGTCGAAAACTTTTAAGACACTGAGCAACTATATGGCCTCTGTCCACTGTGAATAATTTCATGCATTTTCAAAGTTGGTTTTTGTCGATTTTTTTTGACACTGAGCATATGGCCTCTGTTTACTGTGAATAATTTCATGCGTTTTTAAAGTTGATTTTCGTCGTGAATCATTTTATGTCTCGTTAAATCACTTTTTTTTCCGAAACTCTTTCTTCTCTCCACTGTGGATAGTTTGATGTCTCTTTAAATAATCTTTATGACATAAACATTTCTCATATTAAGGACAACTAAACGGCTTTCCTTCACAGTGAATCATTTCATGCTTTTTCCAAGTCGGTTTTCGTCGAAAACATTTATTACACTTTGAACAACTATATGGTCTCTCTCCACTGTGGATCATTTCATGTTCTTTTAAATCACATTTATGAACAAATTTTTTCTCGCACAATAAGCAACCATACGGCTTATCTCCACTGTGAATTGTTTGATGCGTTTTTAGGTGTGCTTTTAATCTAAATCATTTCCCACAGTGTAAACAACTATACGGCTTATCTCCACTGTGAATTATTTGATGCGTTTTTAGGCTTGTTTTAAATCCAAATCGTTTCCCACAGTGTAAACAACTATACGGCTTATCTCCACTGTGAATTATTTGATGTGTTTTAAATTGTGTTTTTAATCCAAATCATTTCCCACAGTTTAAACAACTATACGGCTTATCTCCACTGTGAATTATTTTATGCCTTTTTAAGTGTGCTTTTAATCGAAATCGTTTCCCACAGTGTAAACAACTATGCGGCTTCTCTCCACTGTGAATAAATTTATGCCTGTTTAAATCACTTTTATTTCCAAAACTTTTGCCGCACTCCGAGCAACTATGTGGCTTCTCTCCACTGTGAATCATTTGATGCTTATTTAAGTTACTTTTTTTACCAAAACGTTTCCCGCATTGTAAGCAACAATGCGGTTTCTCTCCACTGTGAATCAGTAGATGCGCTTTTAAAAGTCTTTTTTGTGCAAAATGTTTCCCACACTGTATGCAAATATGCGGTTTCTCTCCACTGTACATTATAAGTTCTTTATTGAAAGTTCCGATACTGGTCTCTGTTCCTTTGTGATTTTCCATTTTCCAGGAACAGCCAACATCTAAAAAAAATTTAATTGGTATAATTTTTGATTTTATCTGAATCAAGGACTCCTCTGTCACCTTTGATTAAATATTATTTCTATTTCAAACTATAAATTGTACGCATGCTGTCCGAATTTCACTTTTGCCTTTGGTAATTTTAAATGGTGAATGACAGTTGAAAGACTGTGAGAGGGGGTGAACCGTGAGCTTGGCAGTTGTGAGAACAATTTGAGGGCACATGTTTTTAGTAGGTGAATTTAAATATTAAAGCTGTGAAAACATCAAATGACTTTAACTTTATGGGAAATATTAGCAAAAAAAAACACCAAACTTAAACACCATCAATTTACTTTGTATTTATATGTTGATTTAACCTTTTTCTGTCATTTTATCCTAAAGTGCAATTCTTTGTTAAAAAGCCAACGTCGGTTGAACAACTAAAGTAAAATATTTGAGCAGTAATAATTGAAATATCACTTTAAATTTGTGTAAATGTAAGGAAAAATTATCTTGAAAGATCTCGCATTTATGTCGCAGCAAGAGCTGAGGCTGGAATTTGACCGAAATCGTATTCCACAAATAATTGCAAGATTCAAATTAAGTATTCACATAATATATTCGTATTTTTTACATTCATTATTATTATTAAAATAATTATTTAACTCACTGTGTCCTGTGAGGCTGTGTCCAGCCCCTGCACTGCTGACTTGAGCGCACTCCCCCTTGACATCAGCCTCCTCTATATCTACACCATACTGCGGCCCCCACTCCGCCCCGAGCTGCTCTGTATCCACTGCCTCTTCCTTCACAGACACTGCAGGGCATTCCGATTTGATGTTATGTTTCTGATGGAATGTGTTTGGGATTTCTACTGTCTTCACTGTCAAGAGCTCCTCTGTATCCACTCTCTCTACCTTCACAGACACTGCCACACCATCAGCATATTCCAGCTTGTGGAACTGTTCCTGTGTGCTCATCTTTGATTTTTTCTTCCTTGTCTCTGTGTCACAATTGTAGTGTTAATATTTAAGATTCTGGATTTTGTCAACTTCTATTTGTATCTGAAAAAATAAACATCATTAAATTGAACTTAAATGGTACTAAAAATATTTTTTTTCCTTTACATTCAATACAGATTTAATCCAATTGGATAAAATAAAATATATGGGATGGGAATTTTTTTTATGATGAATTTGATGATAAGATGACTTAAAAAATAACAACAGGAACAGATACTCATGCTTCCTTATGAATTGGCTCAGTTAGGCATATAAAGTGTCATAAGGTGCTCAATGCCAAATGAGTCCACTGAGAACTGGAAGATATCTATCGTAAAATGCCATTCCATGTGTGCCTATTGACATTCTTAATAGCTCAATTCATGAAACCTATTTTAATTATTTTATCAACTTTAATATAAGCCTCGATTCTAATAAATAGCAAGTTATTTAGGTAAATACATTACATAAAACTAACAATAATGACAAATTAATACATCTTGTCACAAATTAGCAAAAAAGTGGCAGTTTGTTAAAATCAAATAATATTTGGTGACGTTTGTCAAAAGTCACTACGTTAGTCTGCATTGGCTATAGATAGGGTATTCGATAATTGGATTTTCGTTTTTTTTTATACATAAATCGTAATTAGTATTAATCCATAGTGGATTAAGATACATACAAATCATACAATAAATTAGAAAGTCAGTATAATGAAAATTAGGAATTAAAACGTCAGTTTAGAGAATTTAAACATAAAACTTACATTTTAGTCCGAATCCGATAAAGAAGCGCATTGCAAATTCTCATCTTCATCAGAATCAGAACTACGACTTTCCCCTACATTTATAATGAAGTTCTGTTCACGTGAATTGTCCAAGCGCACATCTCGATCCCAATCTGCAAAACATTCTCTTTTAGTTTTTTCCACCACTTTTCTCCAATCTTCTGCCGTGACTTTGGCGCATGCTTCTTCTAATAACTTCATCATCTTGTCGCTGTGAATGGCGGAGATGTGTTATTCCTGGCCGCATATCCTTTGATTTGGGGCCATATCATTTCAATGGCATTATACTGGCAGTGGTATGGCGGCAACCTGATTAAAGTATGGCCATTGGATTTGGCCAGTTCGTCCAATATATAAGTTGATGTTGGCGGTTTGTATGTCTTCACCAATCGGATCAGCTCATTTTTTAACATTGCCTCATTTGCCTCCACTCCTTTGTTTCGAAGCCAAGTTATAAGATCAACTTTGCTGTTTGCTGAAGTTGGAATTATGTTCATTTGAACGGAGTGGTACGAGGCGTTAACCCTTATTATGGTGTGAGGCTCGTCTCAATTTGACAATAGTGTCATAAACCACCGCTTGAAGTTCTCGTAGTTCATCTCCTCGTGATATTCCGTCGTTTTGACCGATTTAAATGCCAACAGACAATTGGGTACGAAGCCTTTGGACGTTCCAGCATAGCAAATACTGAGCCGCTGGCCTTTTCCTTCTGGCGTTTTGGTGCTCGATTTAGCCGTGTCGTCAGTCCAATTTTTACTTACAGTGTGATTGGCGTTGAGCCAAGTTTCGTCGAGTAAAACGATCTTCTCCTAGTTCTCAATATTCTTGGCTTTTCTTTAAAAAATCGCTTCTCTTGAAGCAATGTCTGTGCGCTCCATTAAAATTTTTCTTTTGTCACATCTTTTATACCTGAAGCTAATGCTTTTCAGTACTTTACTGAAAGAAGGCGCGCTAGCGCTGCCTTGAAATACTCTGGCAGCTTGTAGAGATCTCATCAGTTTTTGGCGTGTCGGTAGTTCATTGCGTTCGTAGTAGACGTATACGTAATTCCGTATCGTTACCAAATCAAAATTATCCGGTTTGGTTACTGGGCATCGTCTTTGTCTTATCTTATTCGGTGTTGATAATTTGTTCTCTTCCTTCGACAATTCACCGTACTTCTCCTTTGCGATCCGAGATACAGTCGATTTCCCAATCCCCAGAGCCTCAGCTACGCGATCACGAACATTTTCTAGAGGCAGCAAGGTCCGCCATTTTGGTTTTCGCGATCAAAATAATCGCGCAAACACACCACAAACTCACGCGTTTCACTGTTGAGAATAGTTTTTTTTTTGTCTTTTCGGCATGGTAGAATACCAATAACAAAATATAACAAAACAATAAAGTAAAACTCAACAAATAAACAGTAACAATATTAACAAAAAACGACACCAACAAGACACGGAACGATCTAAAACATGAGGCACATACAAGACGTCAAGCACTCGTACTGAGACGCTACACAAACGGCCATTACAAATGTTATTGTCCATTGTTTTGTACATGTAATTTTTTGACAATCATTATTTTTATTTAATTAATTGAACAAAATTCATGCTAATATTCGATTAAATTCAAATAAGATTCGATTTACAAAAAAAAAACGATTTTACTCAAGTTAGTCACGACGTTAGTAGTGACTGACTTGAATAAAATCGATTTTAATTAAATGTTCGTAATTAGTAATGATTCATAGTGGATCTTGGCCTATTTAAAGATACATACAAATCATACAGTGAGATACAGGCAAAAGCCTAGTTTACTGGGGATACGACAAATGAAAGGCAACAAACCCAGATCCATTAAAATTATATGTCCAAATCAAATTACCTGTTGTTTTTTCTCAAATTGTGTATATTTCTTGTCATGTGTAATAATAAAATAAAATAAAATAAAAATACAATACATTTGAAAGTCAGTATAATGAAAATTAGGAATTAAAACGTCAATTTAGAGAAAAACAATTGTTCGATTTATAAAAAAACTATTCGATTTGTAAAAAAAAACGATTTTACCCTCATCCCTTTGTGACTAACGTCGCACGGTTCATCCTAGACTTTCCGAAGTATAGTACTCGTATTATGATATATTGAAATTTCATTACTCTACAAGTAGATCAATATTATAAATGTATCAATTATTTTAAAAAAAACTAAGTTTATTTTAAAATTTCATAAGTGTGATCAGAATTGTGGTTAGAATTTCACTTGGCACTGGCGTATACTCATTCATATATATTATGGAAGTTCATGAACAATATTCTGGAATATTTGTTTCCCAGACAATGCACCGCGTTGGCGTATACTCCTTCATATATAGGTGTTCACGGCCATTGTTCAAAGAGAGAGAAAGAGAATGCACCGCGAGAAATCATCAACCAACAAATTTTAGTAAACAGTCACTCGTTTTAGCACAAACATGTTTGAATAATGAGACCCACATTTAAATGAGGTTTTCAATAAATAAACATGTTATAGCGTTAATAAAATGGATATAAAACAATATAATATATTTAAATTCCTCACAGAGCCTACCTGACGCACAATCTACAGATTCCGTTAGTATTACTCCTGAAATCCATAGACACGGTTATTATTAGAGAAGAAATGCATAGATATTAAATACCGTCATAGAATAATTCTGTAGAAAAAGTGTCTCCTAAATATTGTATTGTTTTTCAAGCATAAATTATTTTTCTGTGTCCACATACATAAACAATCACTCCATATAAATATTTCGCCTATTCCACATTATAATACACTACGATTTATCTGATTTTATACGTTTACTTCTGTCACAATATCATTTTACTTGATCCAAACATAGAGTGGGTTTCAGGAGAGTTTGCACTGTTGGTCTAGGATGACCATATTTTAATTTATTTTGTAATATATTATTATATATTTTTAATATTGTCTATCTAATACTTTCTATTCCAATAAAATACCATAATAATAATTTAATATCAGATTGAGGTATGTACCTAATGACAATAATGAAATGGTCAATATAAAATCAAATTATTTATTCAATAGCCAAAGAAACCACAATCAGCGCTACTAAATATTAAGACCAATTAAAAATGACTTATAACTAGGTATGCATGCATTGTAAAAATAAATAAATAAACGACCCCAACACTGATTCAAAAAAATTATTATTATGATGTTCTTCGTCACTTAGTATTTTAATAGATATGCAATGCATATTATCTGGTTACCTACCATCGTTTCATACCTTCATTCTGAGATAATAATTCAGACATATCTTAATTATCTACTGGTGCTTAAAACTAACAAACAATGCAACTGTACAGATACCTACATTGATCGCTTAATTTTAAAAAAATCTCTATTTTGCTTGAATTGATATGATAGCCCAAACCTTTTCTATTGGATTGAGATCTGGATGGTAGGGTGGAAGACGTAAAACATCCTGTCCATTATTCTGAAACAACCTATCAATGACGTATTCCTTGAATTCACTTTTGTGTCTTAAGATTAACTGATATAATTCTGGCTCAAGCATTATTACACTTGAAAAAGTGATACTCCTCTAAGTCAGCCATTGAATCATATCAGTCTTCTTGGATTTGATGTTGGTGCAGAATTCATTCTTTATTATGGTATGAAGTGTTATCAATTACCATCACAGATCTCGGTTCTAAGTTGGGAATAAGTTTTTCCGTAAGCCATTTCTGATAGTTGTTGTAGTTCATGTCATCATGGTAGTCTCCAGTTTTGTGATGAGATTTGTATATGAGTAGACCATTAGGTATGAAACTCTTTTCACTTCCAGCATGTACAATAATGAAACGGGATCCCTTAGAAATGGACTATCGAAGCCCATCTTCAAATTGATCGCTCCATGCTCTCGATGACACGTGGCTAGTATGAACATATGTTTATCCGTGTACACGATTCTTCTACCTGCTTCTCGGTATTGTTTGACTGCTCTTAAATATATTCTTTTAAATACTGTCTTGTTTTTCCCTCAAAATATTTAAATTGCCTCACGTTGCATATCAGCGAAATCCATTTTTTTTTCATTACTTGACTCAGATCCATTAAAATTTGATTCTTGCAACACTGGAAATAATTTTGGGATTGTAGGCAACATTTTTTCTTTAAAGTGAAAATCATATATACGAGTACACCTTCTTATTACACATTCATGAAAACTGTTTACAGATATTGTAATTTGTTTTATCAAACACTGTTTATACCACTTTTTTGTAACGGTTTGACCCTACCGGTTTCAAGGTTTTCATCTCATCATCAGAGGAGCACAAACAAGACTTGCTCCCCTGAAGATGAGGTGTGCACCTTGAATCTGGTAGGGTTATACAGTTATAAAAAGTGAAATAAACAGTGTTTGATAAAACAAATAATAATCATATTTAGGTGAACATACTAAATAATTTCATTTAAATTGAAAATAATGTAAAACTCTTAACTGTGGTGGGATTTGACACTGAAATGTGAAAAAATTGTACACATAAACTTAAATTAAAATGATAAATCTGTTTAGCTTAATTTCGTTGAGGGTATTTTTCAAATCTTTTTATTCTACTTGAGGATATTTTTCAAAACTTTTTATTTTATTCTTTTTAAATCAATTTTTTTTAATACTTTATTTATCTCCCAAATTTAATAATGCGAAATATACAACAGGATTTGACTGTAAATTTTGTTGGTTTTTAAAATTACATTTAATTTTTAGTAATGAAGTGGCCTCTACATTCTGAATGGATTGATCTGTTTTCCAGACTGTGAGCCGCATGTTACGTGGCTAATCATCTCTACTATGATTCATTAGATGATCTTTTAAGTGTGATTTTAGGCCAAAAATGTTTCCACACTCTGAACAACTATATCGCTTAGCCCGGCTGTGAGTCATTTCATGTCTCATTAAATCACTTTTTTTTCCAAAACTCTTTCTGCACTGTGAGCAAACATGTGACTTCTGTCCGCTGTGAATAATTTGATGTCTCTTTAAATAATCTTTATGACTAAAACATTTTTCACATTGTGGACAACTAAATGGCTTTTCTTCACAGTGAATCATTTCATGTGTTTTCAAAGTCGATTTTTGTCGAAAACCTTTATTACACTTTGAACAACTATATGGTCTCTCTCCACTGTGAATCATTTCATGTTCTTTTAAATCACTTTTTTGACCAAATGTTTTCTCACACAGTAAGCAACTATATGGCCTCTCTCCACTGTGAATAATTTGATGCGTTTTCAAAGTTGATTTTTGTCGAAAACTTTTATTACAGTTTGAGCAACTATATGGCCTCACTCCACTGTGAATAATTTCATGCGTTTTCAAAGTCGATTTTTGCCGAAAACTTTTATTACATTTTGAGCAACTATATGGTCTCTCTCCACTGTGGATCATTTCATGTTCTTTTAAATCACTTTTTTGACCAAATTTTTTCTCACACAATAAGCAACTTTACGGCTTATCTCCACTGTGAATTATTTGATGCACTTTTAAGTGTGTTTTTAATCCAAATTTTTTCCCACAGTGTAAACAACTATGCGGCTTCTCTCCGCTGTGAATCAATTTATGTCTGTTTAAATCACTTTTTTTCCCAAAACTTTTGCCACACTCCGAGCAACTATGTGGCTTCTCTCCACTGTGAGTTACAAGATGTGCATCCAATTGTTTTTTTAATCCAAAACTTTTTCCACACTGCTGGCAACTGTGCGACTTATCTCCACTGTGAATTATTTGATGCCGTTTTAAGTCACTTTTTTTACCAAAACTTTTCCCGCATTGTAAGCAACAATGCGGTTTATCTTCACTGTGAATCAGTAGATGAGCTTTTAAGAGATTTTTTTCATCAGAACAGCCAACATCTAAAAAAAAATTAAATGGTATAATTTTTTATTTTATCTGAAGCTAGAATTCATCTGTTACCTTTGCTGAAATATTATTTCCATGTCAAACTATAAATTGTACGCATGCTGTCCGAATTTCACTTTTGCCTTAGGAAATTTTAAACGGTGAATGACAGTTGAAAGACGGAGAGAGGGCGTGAACCGTGAGCTTGGCAGTTGTGAGAGCAATTTGAGGGCACATGTTTTTAGAAGGTGAATCTAAATATTAAAGCTGTGAAAACATCAAATGACTTTAAATTCATGGCAAATATTAGCAAAAAAAAACACAAAACTTGATGAAGCTCGAGAGTGACAGAGCGCATAATCTGAGTTTATCCTCACACTTTAAACATTTAATGAAATCTTAAATATTTAAGGTTGTGAATAAACATCATTAATTTATTATGTACTTATATGTTAATTTAACCTTTTTCTGTACTTTTATCATAAAGATTCATTCTTTGTGAAAAAGCAAACGTCACACAGTGTTCGGATTGACCAATCTAGAGAAACAAAATTATTTTTCATGTAATTTGACATTTATTATGTTACATTTTAATAACTAGAGGTAAGAAAATATAAACAAATAGTTTTTAATTTAATAATAGGTATATATTTATCAAATTTAGAAACGTTAAACACTTATAATTATGAAAAATATATACAAAAATAATTTTTATTTTTTAATAGCATTAGTAAATCACTTTCATACACACGTTTTACTTTTTGGGTAATTTTCTAATAAGTCTTACCATAGATACAACAAACATGTAGGTATTCGTCTGTTGAAGCAACACTTTTAAATTTTTGTTTGTAAACACCGTGACCAGAAGAACCGCCACAACCCCATTTGTATATAATCGAATACGATTAGTTTGTTACATCAGGTCTTGAAAAATACTCGACTAGAATTTTAGAGCATATTCTAGAAGCAGTGTGATCGAGAAATGGCTGAAGTCGAACTTCCGCTGAAATATCTGTTACAATCATGCTCTCTACTTCTGATTAACAATTTTCGTTCTCTTCTAAAACTCGATCATATGATGGATATAAATTGAAACCTCTTTCAGAAGCTTCCTGTTGGATATTTTTATACTGCAACACCGTAAATTTGTTTGCAATGAACAATGCTAAAGCTTCTTCTGGGGAGTAAGGATTTTGTGTTAGAGTTGTGAAAATTTGTTTCTTGGCCTTTATATAACCCGTCGCTCTTCTCGGTGATGCAATCGACATATCTTGTATTAAATTTGCCCCATCACGTCTATCACTGGCTCGAACACTAACTGCAGCTGCATATGTCAATTCTTCCTGCAAGTAGCTGGTAACCAAATCACCTACTTTTCTCCTTTTTGATTCGGATGAACATTCTCGAAATGTTTTAGCTGGATGGCCTGCCTTATTAATTGTCCGCATTAGAGAAGAAACATCTAAATCTTCACACAGCCAAGGTTGGTAGAATTTTAAAAACAAATCCAAACGTCTTTGTTTTAGTACCCATTTTTGACGAATTTTTTCACATTCGGTTTTTACAATTTTTTTTAAACTTATAGCTTCTGCTTCTTTATCATCTTGAATATTGTAAAACGTTTTTACAAAATCATAAACACGCTGAATGCGGTGTTTCGAAGGGCTAGAACGCCATACTTCAAAAATACTAATTCTCGTAAGTCTGGTCCCTATAACACAAAAAATATATATTTAAGAAATCGCACAAAATCACAGTAAATGGAAATACTTTTTATTTATAGAATATATATGATTATTTTTTAATCTTAGTTTCACAGCCTTACGAGATCTTACACAGAACTTACATCTTGTTAAACTTTGAACTCGATAAAATGCATACGACGAAATTTTATGAATTTGTTATTGTTATAAGAATAATCTATAGTATGAATAAATTAATATACTTATGACATAAATAAATGAATAAATACCTGTAGAACACGATGCCATCACGAAAATTATTTTCAATAACTTTTTAAAACACTGTTATCATGCACAAACTTCGGAAGTCAGGAATATACTATACTAATAGAAATATTTTATACCTGCGACACAAAGTGTCACTTTGTCCCGTCATAAAAAATAAAATAAGGGTTTCTTGAAAAATCTGGCAATTGTATCTTATCAATAGGTTTGTTTGACACACTAAAACAGCATTTTTTATGTGAAGTTATTATTTTCCTTTTTTAGGAATTTGTCTCTCTAGATTGGTCAATCCATAAACTGTGCATCAGTTAAACAAATAAATCAAAATATTTGAGCAGTAATAATTAAAATATTACTTTAAATTTGTGTAAATGTTAGGAAAAATTATGTTGAAAGTTCTTACATTTATGTCGCAGCAAGAGCTGAGGCTGGAATTTGACCGAAATCGTATTCCACAAATAATTGCAAGATTCAAATTAAATATTCACATAATATATTGGTATTTTTAACATTCATTATTATTTTTAAAAGAATTATCTAACTCACTGTGACCTGTGTGGCTGTGTCCAGCCCCTGCACTGCTGACTTTAGTGCTCTCCCCCTTGACATCAGCCTCCTCTATATCTATACCGTACTGCGGCCCCCACTCTGCCCCGAGCTGCTCTGCATCCCCTGCCTCTTCCTTCACAGACACTGCAGTGCATTCCGATTTGATGTTATGTTCCTGATGTAATGTGATTGGGATTTCTACTGTCTTCACTGTCAAGCGCTCCTCTGTATCCACTCTCTCTTCCTTCACAGACACTGCCACACCATCCGCATATTCCACCTTGTAATTTTGTTCCTGTGTGCTCATCTCTGATTTTCTCTTCCTTGTCTGTCACAATTGTAGTGTTATTATTTAAGATTCTGGATGTTGTCAACTTCTATTTGTGCCTGAAAAAATAAACAACACAAAATTGAACTTAAATGGTACTAAAAGTATTTTTTCCCTTTACATTGAATCCAATTATATAAAATAAAATGTATGGTATGGGAAAAAAACAAAAAATGATGAATTTAAGAACAATAACAACAGGAACAGATCGATACTCATGCTTCCTTATGAATTGGCTCAGTTAGGCATACACAGTTTCTTAAGGTGCTCAATGCCAAATTAATCCACTGAGAACTGGATGTCAATAGGCACACATGGAATGGCATTTTACCTATCGTAAAATGCCATTCCATGTGTGCCTATTGACATTCTTAATAGCTCAGTTCATGAAATCTATTTTAATTGTAGTTGGCATAAATAATTGTCCGGTACATCAAAAACAGTATTTTTCGGTTTTATTAAAGTTATTTACAATATTAACACGCTCGCGCGTCTAATCATTTGACACTGGCATATACTTCTTCGTGTATATGAAGAACACGGCGGTTATTCGGGAAGACAGTAGGTTGTCTATGAGAAGGCGTATACTCCTCCATATATAGGAGTTCACGGCCATTATTCAAAGAGAGAGAGAGAGAGAGAGAGAGGTTGTCTATGTAAAATTACAAATCAATACAGTTGTTTCCCATCACTTGACACTGGCATATACTCCTTCATATATAGGAGTTCACGGCCATTAGTCACGAATATTTGTTTCCCAGACAATGTACCGCGAGAAATAATTAACCTAACACAATTTAGTAAACAGTCACCCGTTTTGTGCACAAATATGTTTAAGTAATGAGGCCCACATTTAAATGAGGTTTTCAATAAATAAACATGTCATAGCGTTAATATAATTGATAATAAATTATATATATTAAGATTCCTAACAGTCTGCCTGCCGCGCCAATCGTAAATGCATAGAGAGATATGCATAGATATAAAGATTCAAGAAGATATGCATATATATAAAATACCACCATAGAATAATTCTATAGAAAGTGTTCTGTAAAATGTATTCTTTTTTCGACATACGGTATTTGTCTGTGTCCATATATTTAAACAATCACTCCATATATCGCTCACGACAAAGCAATACCTCGTAAGCCACTTAATACAAATTTTATAGGGGAGGCAAAAACTTCATAATATCTACATTTTTTAAATTATATTTGTATAATTACGTTTTTTGTAAATTTTTTATAAAAACTTTCAATATTATCTACTTTTAAAATTATTTTTTTCCCTTTACTTATGTGGGATACTATGTTAGGTGTTGCTTCCACTAAAGTAACAATATTGTGGCTTATATGGTAAGAAATTGTTTCTAACAAATGCGCTAATAATAATGTCTACATTATAATTTATTTAAAAATCACTATATAAAACAGGAATACCCAAAAATAGTATTTATATTACATAATATGACCAAGATAATTGTTTTTAAAATATGACCCAGTGAAGTAATAATATGACCCAGTGAAGTAATAATATGACCCAGTGACGTAATAATATGACCCAGTGAAGTAATAATATGACCCAGTGAAGTAATAATATGACCCAGTGAAGTAATAATATGACCCAGTGACGTAATAATATGACCCAGTGAAGTAATAATATGACCCAGTGAAGTAATAATATGACCCAGTGAAGTAATAATATGACCCAGTGAAGTAATAATATGACCCAGTGAAGTAATAATAATAACTTTTAAGAGATTTTTTTGTCCAAAAATTTTCCCACACTGTACGCAACTATGCGGTTTCTCTTCACTGTACATAAGTTCATTGTAAGTTCCGAAACTGGTCCCTGTTTCTTTGTGATTTTCAGTTTTCCAGGAACAGACATCTAAAAAAATGTTTAATAGGTATAATTTTTTATTTTATCTGAAACAAAAATTCGTCTGTCACCTTTGATTAAATTTATTTCTATGTCCAACTATAAATTATACGCATTCTGTCCGAATTTCACTTTTGCCTTTGGAAATTTAAAACGGTGAATGACAGTTGAAAGATGGAGAGAGGGCGTGAACCGTGAGCTTGGCAGTGGTGAGAGCAATTTGAGGGCACATGTTTTTAGAAGGTGAATCTAAATATTAAAGCTGTGAAAACATCAAATGACTTAAAATTCATGGCAAATATTAGCAAAAAGACCACCAAACTTGATGAAGCTCGAGAGTGACAGAGCGCATAATCTGAGTATATCGTCACACTTTAAACATCGAATGAAATCTTAAATATTTAAGGTTGTGAATGAACGCCATCAATTTATTATGTACTTATGATATATATTGATTTCACATTTTTTCTGTAATTTTATCCTAAAGGGCAATTCTTTGTTAAAAAGCCAACTTAAGTAAAATATCTGAGCAGTAATAATTGAAATATCACTTTAAATTTGTGTAAATGTTAGGAAAAATTATGTTCAAAGATCTCGCATTTATGTCGCAACAAGAGCTGAGGCTGGAATTTGACCGGAATCGTATTCCACAAATAATTGCAAGATTTAAATTAAATATTCACATAATATATTCGTATTTTTACATTCATTACATTCATTACTCGTATGACAGTTCACAAATTTGCCCCAATACAACCTTGTAATGATGTTCAGTAATTTTAATTATTTTATCAACTTTAATATAAGCCTCGATTCTAATAAATAGCAAGTTATTTAGGTAAATACATTACATAAGATTGTATTGGGGCAAATTTGTGAGCTGTCACAGGACTCATCCTAGAATTTCCGAACTATAGGTTAACAAATTTAAACTTTTTGTCTGTCACATAGATTAATTCAGTCGGTTCTTACTGAATCGACCCTGCTGATAACGAAAATCGCAGCGAAAAGTTTGTAACACGTAACATTTTTGTGTGACAGAATGGGGAGTGTTTTAAGAAAATGAATATGTTTTTGCGCATTTAAGAAGTCATAATTACAATGAAAATAAATAAATTCCTGAAATACTAAATTTAGACACAGAATACAATGTTGTTACATAGGAAAATAAAAAAGCAGAATGGAAAATAATTACTATAAGAAAAATTTACCTTAAATATCATTTTTTTGTTAAAAAAATAGCCTTTTTTATAAATTTGATCGAATCAAGTATTTTTTTAGAGATTGTATATTAAATTGAATGAAAATTCAAACTAGATAATTTAGGTAAATTATTTTTTTGTTAAAATATGAAATAAAACTATTTTTTCCTCTTGTACTTTGTGTCACCTTCTCTGAACAAAAACCAACAGTAGTCTCCCATCATATTAGAATCCCACATTCCTTGATATCCTTGTTCCATTCTGTGAATATCCTGATGGAATCTTCCCCTTGTTCATAACTTACAGCTCCTAAGTTATCTGGGGAAAAGTCCAGACGGGAATGCAAGAAGTGTATTTTCAGTGACATTCGACATCCTAGCTTCTGGAAACTATGCAAGAGTTCCTGTACAAGCTGTTCGTAATTGTCAGCTTTATTATTACTTAGGAAACCACCAACAACTCTTACAAATGCTTCTAGTTCTTCAACACTTGATTATTTTTCGAACTTTTTATATTTCAAAAGTTTCTAATTTGGGGGCCAACAAAAAATCTCTCTTTATCCATAGGTTTAACGAAATTCTTTATTAAACCTAGCTTAATATGTAAGGGAGGGAGCAAAACTTCTTCTGGTTTCACTAAGGGAGCATAGTTAATATTATGTTCTCATGGGACATATCTTTCTCTGGGAGGCCAGTCTTTAATTGTGTAGTATTTTCAGTCGCTCTACTGCCCCATAAACAGAGAAAACAACAGTATTTTGTGAACCCACCCTGAAGTCCGAGCAATGAGGCAGCGATTTTCAAATCTCCGCAGAGTACGTTTTGTATTAGACTGCATCTAATAAAATTGACAAATTGTCATAAGTTTCCTTCATATCCACTGAATATGCCACTGGAATTGATGGTTTAGTATTTCCATTATACAACAACACTGCTTTTAAACTTGCTTTGAAAGAATCTATGAATAATCTCCATTCCTCTGCGATGTGTTGAAAACCTAGTTCTTTCATTAAGGCCGAGGCCACACCAAAATGCTTTGTTAGGCGCTAAGCTAGATTTTACGTGACTCATATACCAGGTGACTTCATGCATGGCCACACCAAAGTGCTATGCACAAATTCATTTGACAGTCGGGAGCCGTTGAGTCAACACATGATGCAACTCTCAAAACTAACCAGAAAGCTACTTCTCTCAGAGAATTTAAGTCTAAAATTTCCAACATCTCAAATTGGAACTTGTCAGCTGCATAATGTTAATGTTATCTAGAAGTATGGAGTGGAGAGTTTCAATTTCTCTACAAAGAATTGCGGAAATACGATGAAAAGTTTTTTAGTTATTTGAGAATGAAGCAGGAAACATTTGATTTATCGTTGGGCAAATTAAAAGAGACATTACAAAAGGAAGACACGAACTTCAGATGTTCTATAACACCTGAGGAACAACTTGTAACATTAAGGTAAGTGAAACCATTTTGTAAAGTATTTATTCTTTGTTTGTTTATTATATACTCTTTTAATATTACAGTTATTTTATTTCATTTCAAATACATAAGATACATATAATTTATATCATAGATTGTAGCATGTAAACAAATAATAAACAAAAAACCACATGTTGAACAAAGTAATAAGAAAAACTACATGGTGAACCAAGTATAGATCGTTCAGCCAGAAGAGTCATTTTGCAATAGTGTGAGTAACAGTGCGTTTACAAAAACTTGTCACTTTATTCTTTCAATGAAGTGAAAAAGCAAAAAAATATAAAAATAATATTTTATATTCAAACATTGAAATGAACAGACACGTTTTGTAAATTAAAAATGGTGTCAGCTTAAATTGTAATGCGCATAAAAATAAAATGAAAGTAAGTTTATTGAACATATTAATTGTTTAGGCATGGCAGATTCTACCTATAGGAAACATTCAATAACAATTATGGAATTGTTCAAGATTAATAATAAATATAAGTACAAGTATTATAAAGTAACAATGTTGGTCAGCTTTAATTAGATTATCGCACATAAAAATACAATGAAAATAAGTTTATTTAACATGTTAATTGATAAGGATTATTATTATAAGTATTGAAAAAGAAATGTCTCAATTATTTAAAGGTTGATAATTGTTAGCGACTCTGTCGACTGCAAATCAAATATAATTTTGTTTTCTTTAGTTGAATCACACGGGTAAAAATATTGCTGAGAAGTATCTGCATTATTGTCAAAATTTAATCACTGGCAATTGGGTTATGTGATGTGTAGGGCGCTTATTTTCAATACCATCCAGTTGTTGTAGAATTAAATCTTGAATTTTAGACCTAAGTTTTAATTTCCGTATTAAAGGTATTTGTTTCATGTAAGGCAATAGGCTTTGAAAATATAATAAATCATCATCAGAATCTTTTGCAGTCTCTTTTTCTAAAATTTCGACTTTTCTTCTTTCCAGTTCTACCATCTGTTCATCCCGTTGTGCTACAGTCGACATATATTTCATTTTCTTCTTTGGTCTATTGACTTGTTCCGCTGCTGATGAGTTTGAAGTCAAAATTGGTGATAAAAGTCGTATCATTTCATCTTGACTTTCTTTATCGCGAGAATTTAAACCAGAATCGTCAAACTGGGTTAAATTAGAATATCGTTGCTCGACGGAAACCTTATCGTTCAATAACATCATTTGGTAAAGAAACTGCCAAGAGCTGGTTGTACGAGTATCCTTGGCTGCATCACCACTTTTCGGTTTTTCAATTTTTCCAAGTTCTCTATAAAAGTGGGTTCGCAAGTTCTTCCATTTCGTACGTTTAGATTTTTCTGTAAAAAAAAAAACTATATACAGTAATTATTTATAACATTAAAAATATTTATACACACAATCATTATGTATAGTAAATATATTAACTTTTTAAATTATTTTTGTTTCAGATATTTAGCAACGGGAGATTCTTTTCGTTCCCTGGCTTCACATTTTCTTATGGGGCACAGTATAAAAGGAACATGTGAGGCGATATGGAATTGTTTGCAATGTGAATATATAACTTTGCCTACAACTGAGAAGTGGTATGAAATATCGCAGTCATTTTATGAACAATGGAATTTTCCTAATTGCATAGGGGCAATTGATGGAAAGCATATACCGTATTTTACGGACTATAAGACGCTACGGACTATAAGACGCTACGGACTATAAGACGCTACGGACTATAAGACGCTACGGACTATAAGACGCTATGGACTATAAGACGCTAAGGACTATAAGATGCTACGGACTATAAGACGCTACGGACTATAAGACGCTACAGACTATAAGACGCACCTTAATTTTTAGGCAATTTAAAAAAAATAACATATTTACCATTTTTATAATTAGATTGCAAAGCCAGACTAAAAAAAAATTCTTAGTTTATAAAACCGAACTGACCTTTAAAATCCCTGAAAATCGTCATCTATTGTACCGTTGTACGTCAAAATATTGTACTGTTACCGATAACACAAATCACTTTCAATTCAAGTTCACTGGCACCGTAGACTGCAATGTTCTAGGTTTGTGATGGCGGGGTGGGGCGGGAGGGAGACAGTGTTAGCGTGCTTGTGAATCTCCGCAACTTGTGTTCGTCGCATCGGTGCAGTGCTGCTGCCAATTGAATCCAATGTTGCCAGACAGAGATAGGTTTCCCGCGGCATCGAATATATAGCCGTTTTTAAGTCTGGCGGGAATTTTAAATCAAACACTGGACATTTTTATATTGATTTCGAGTATAAGACGTACCTGAATTTCGGAGGTAATTTTTTTGAAGAAAAAAGTGCATCTTATAGGCCGTAAAATACGGTACGAGTTATTTGTCATGATCACAGTGGAACTTTGTACCACAACAACAAACAATATTTTTCTATCTTATTACAAGCGTTGGTCGATGCGAATGGAAAGCTTATCTTCGTAGACGTAGAGACAGAGGATCGACAATGTGATTCTGGTAATTTCAGATCTTCCTCTTTATTCCGTTCATTAGAAACGAGACAACTCAACATCCCGGAAGACAAAGAAATTCCCGGCACACATGTTAAAATTCCCTATGTCATCGTAGGGGATGAAGGTTATCCCTTATTAAACTACTCGATGAGAACTTTTGGTCAAAGAAATCTTGACAATAACAAGAGAATTTATAACTACCGTCTTGCAAGGGCACGTCGTAGTGTAGAATGTTGTTTCGGAATGATGGCACAAAAATGGCGAATTTTGTTGAAACCTATCGAAACTAATATACAAACACCTTTACATATTACCAAAGTAATTTGCATTTTCCACAACTTTGTAATGACACACGAACACGTTTCATTTGAACATATTAATAATGAAAGTAACAATACATTAATTTTAATTTCTAATCATTCGCAACGGACACAACACTGGTTTACGTCGAATGCATTACAAACTAGAGAAAAGTTAATTAACTATTTTAAAAGAGTCAGTGCTGTACCATGGCAAAATAACTATGGTTTGCCTGAAAACATACTAGAACGAGAGAATGCAAGTTAAAAACTGTGATGCCAATTATGTTGGTTTTATTATATGCTCAGCTGTAATTACCTCACATTATAAAAACATAATAAAAATTTCATCACAACCTACCATCTTTATTTACTTCCTGTGCAACTTCCAATGTGATTTTATCACAGGTACATTTTTGTATTGTACAATTTGCACGATGGGTTCCACAAAGGCTCCCTTTTATACACAGCTGCTATTAAAACTTCCTCCATTTTGTAAAATTACTTGGTGACGCAATAAATTTAACGAATACATCCGTTCGCTCGGAGATTCACTCGGTGACTAATCATCATGCAACATGGCGCGAAGCGTGCAGTGTGGCCACTGCGATAGTATGCGGTGCGTTGGTTCGCTAGGATATGTCGCCTAACTCGCAGCGTAGCTCAAAGTATCACACGAGGCTCCTATCTGTGTGGCCACAGCCTAAATGAATAAATACCTGTAGAACACGATGCCATCATGAAAATTATTTTCAATAACTTTTTTAAACACTGTTAACATGCACAAACTTCGGAAGTCAGGAATGTACTAATATAAATATTTTATACCTGCGACACAAAGCGTCACTTTGTCCCGCCATAAAAAATAAAATATGGGTTTCTTGAAAAATCTGGCAATTGCATGTTATAAATAGGTTTGTTTGACACACTAATACAGCATTTTTTATGTGAAGTAAGTAATTATTTTCCTTTTTAGGAGTTTGTCCCTCTAGATTAGTCAATCCGAAAACTGTGCATCAGTTAAACAAATAAAGCAAAATATTTGAGAAGCAATTGAAATATCACTTTCAATTTGTGTAAATGTTAGGAAAAATTATCTTGAAAGATCTCGCATTTATGTCGCAGCAAGAGCTGAGGCTGGTATTGGACCGAAATCGTATTCCACAAATATTCAAATTAAGTATTCACATAATATATTGGTATTTTTTACATTAATTATTATTATTAAAAGAATTATCTAACTCACTGTGTCCTGTGTGGCTGTGTCCAGCCCCTGCACTGCTGACTTGAGTGCACTCCCCCTTGACATCAGCCTCCTCTATATCTATACCATAATGCGGCCCCCACTCTGCCCCGAGCTGATCTGTATCCCCTGCCTCTTCCTTCACAGACACTGCAGGGCATTCCGATTCGATGTTATGTTCCTGATGGAATGTGATCGGGATTTCTACTGTCTTTACTGACAAGAGCTCCTCTGTATCTACTGCCTCTTCCTTCACAGACACTGCCGTGAATTCCGATTCCATGTTATGTTCCTGATGGAATGTAATTGGGATTTCTACTGTCTTCACTGTCAAGAGCTCCTCTGTATCCACTCTCTCTACCTTCACAGGCACTGCCACACCGTCCGCATATTCCAGCTTGTGGAACTGTTCCTGTGTGCTCATCTCTGATTTTCTCTTCCTTGTCTCTGTGTCACAATTGTAGTGTTAATACGAGTATTTAAGATTGTGGAGTTTGTCAACTTCTATTTGTGCCTGAAAAAATTAACAATATTAAATTGAACTTAAAAGGTACTAAAAATATTTTTTTTCCTTTACATTTAATACAGATTTAATCCAATTAGATAAAATAAAATGTATGGTACGGGATTATTTTTTTAATTGACAAGTTTTAAAATAACAACAGGAACAGATAGATACACATGCTTCCTTATGAATTGGCTCAGTTAGGCATACACAGTTTCTTAAGGTGCTCAATGCCAAATTAATCCACTGAGAACTGGAAGATATCTATCTTAAAATGCCATTCCATGTGACATTGACATTCTTAATAGCTCAGTTTATGAAACCTATTTTAATTCCCGATGGCATAAATAATTGTCCGGTACATTAAAGAGAGATTATCAGTTAATAAGGGAATTACTATTTTTCCTGTTAACAATTTGTGTATCTACGAACAGGTCCGTATACCTCTTCTAATCTAATCATTTGACACTGGCGTATACTTCTTCGTGTATAGGAGGAACACGGCGATTATTCGGGAACAGACAGTAGGCTGTCTATGTAAAATGACTAAAACCAATAATACTTGTTTCCCATCACTTGACACTGACGTAAACTCCTTCATATATAGGAATTCACTGTCATTATTCAGGAATATTCGTTTCCCAGACAATGCACAGCGAAATACATCACTGAACACTTCATATATAGGAGTTCACGGCCATTATTCAAATAGAGAGAAACCATTAACCTAACACATTTTAGTAGTCATCCGTTTTGTGCAAAAACATGTTTAAGTAATGAGGCCCACATTAAAATGAGGTTTTCAATAAATAAACATGTTATAGCGTTAATATAATTGATATAAAACAATATATTAAGATTACTTAGTCTGCCTGACGCGCCAATCAGAAATGCATAGATACGGCCATTATTCAAGGAATGCATAGATAAAAAATAGCTCCATAGATAAAAAAACAACTCCATAGATATAAAATTCACAAATTCTAGTGTTCTGTAAATTGTATTATTTTTCCAAAAAAGTTATTTGTCTGTGTCCATATATATAAACAATCACTCCATATACATCTTTCGCCTATTCCACATTAAAAGGCACTACGATTTCTCTGACTTTATACATTTATTTCTTTCACAATATCATTAACTTGATCCAAACATACCTTTCTTAACCTTTAAGTTAGTGAGATATTTTAGTATGCGCGTGCCAGTTGGAGTGAGGTTTTTAAGGTTTATAAAAAATAAATAAAAGTGTTAGATTTAGTAGTGTTTAGTGGAATTTAGTAAAATAATGATGAATTTATGAAAAAAAATATGAAAAACTTACAATTTTCCAAGGTTTTCCAATAAAATATATACGAGGTTTTCAGGTGTCACCAACCATTGGTACCAGTATAAAACGTTTGAACAAAATCACAACAAATAAAAGTTTCACATAATAAAAAATAATAAAACAAAGAAACAAGCCACAGCACATAAACAAATTCAACAATAAACAATCTAATAATATTTTTTTGAATGATAGTCAGTAAAATACGGATAAACACAAAGAGCAACATCGCATCCTTTACACATAAATTTAGTGTCTTTCCGACATTTTGGACGCTTTGTTGGGTGGCTGCAGACATGACACGTTCTTTGAGTTCTGCTTCCTTGTGCTTTTGTTTGAGGAACAGGGGAAGGGAAGTGTTTCTCTATTAGTCGTGTAGGGATATCTTCCGACTCTTCTTCCCCTCGATGTGGAAGGTCTCGGTCTGTGGTATTTTTCGGTTATTTGAGCTATGAGACTCTCCCTAAAATCGCCAAATGATATTTTTTGTTTCGTTATCTGCTTAAATAAGAATAAAGCGTTTAGTGTGCAGCAGTCCACTAACCTAAAAAATATTTTTTATACCATTTGAATGATTTACGAGAGCAGTCAACAAAACCCAAGATTCGGTCTACTTTGTCAACTGCTCCCATATTTTTGGTACATATATTCCACGACAGCTTCAGGTTTTATTTTATTTTGTCCCGTACTGTAGTCTATTTTATTTGTTGTGATCATATTGTTTGTATGCCTTGTTGTCAACATAACTATCTCCCTCTTGTCCTTCCACTTCAATGCCATCGATATTTTCAAATACTTCCTCATCTTCACTTTCAACTAAAGCATCATAAATTTTTTTTTCATTCAAGTAATGCGACATAATGATGATATAAAAAAACTTTACTAAATTATTACCAAATCGAAGTAAAAAATAAACTGTCACTATGAATCACAATTACGGTATAAAAAAGTCACTTTCAATTATAACTTTAATAAATTATTGTCACTATCAAATAATATAAAAACAAAGTACACAAAAGAACGTCAAAGAAAAAAGTCACTTCAAAAATTATAACTGTCACTTTCTAATAAAGAAACGAAATTTCACTACACAATTTTGTACGAAATCGTCATAAAATTTACTAAATATTTCATATAGAACACATAAATTTGTCACTAAATACCTCCTCACACAAAAAAATAATAAAAAAAAGTTCGAAATTGATAAACAAATGCGCAAATTGAGATAAATTTCACAAAACCACAATTTGTTTGCGTTATTACCACGTGGAGAAATTGGCACGCGCCCGATTAGTTGACAACCTCACAAAAGACAAGCATAAGATGAATGTGACGTCATACAAATTTTGAAATCATTCCCGAAAGGTTGATAATGTAGTAAACTGCAAATTTGCTTGTAAATCTTATAGATAATATTCCAAAGATGTCACCGGAATGTCCTTTTTTGGTGTTTACTTTCAAATTACATCGCTATTTACCTAACCGTATGGGTACGGTCACACTCCGATTTGCAATGGTTTGCAGACCGTACCGGTACGGGCATACCGACTTAAAGGTTAATTTGTCTCTACCACGTCCTTGTCTAGTTCCATCGTGTACAATATAAAAACGTTTAAAAGCCATTCATCGCATACCCAATTACACCAACTTGAGGAATGAAAAAACAATTGGATAGTAAAACATTTATTAAAACTTAAATACAATACCAACACGCCGTTTCCCTGCCGGGTAGGCAGAGGACTGGTTGATTTTAACATTATTAAAATAAATAAATCTGATAAATTCATTGCCAGCAGCACTTTATTATTAATCCTATGAGGTGAACATAATAATTTTATTTACATTGAAAATAATGTAGAACACTTAACTGTGGTGGGATTTGACACTGAAATGTGAAAAAAATCTACGCATAAACTTAAATCAAAATGATAAATCTGTTTCGCTTAATTTCCTTGAGGGTATTTTACAAAACATTTAATTCTGCAAAAAAAAAAATTTAATACTTTATTTATGTCCCACATTTAGTATAGCGAAATATTGTTCATGATTCTGCAATATTTAGTCACGATAGGATTTGACATCACTGAGAGATATTTGGTGTTCTTTTAAATTACTGTAATTTTTAGTAATTAAGTGGTATTTTAAGTAACGAAGTGGCCTCTACTTTCTGAATGGATTGATCTGCTTTTAAGACTGATTTTTGTAAAACTTTTTCCAGACTGTGAGCCGCATGTTACGTGGCTATTTCTCTCCACAATGATTCATCAGATGATCTTTTAAGCGTGATTTTTGTCCAAAACTTTTCCCACACTTGGAACAACTATGTGGCTTTACTTCACTATGAGTCATTAGATGAGTTTTCAAGTATGATTTTACTACAAATCTTTTTCCACACTCCGGACAACTATGTCGCTTCTCTTCATTGTGAATCATTTTATGTCTAGTTAAATCGCTTCCTTTCCCGAAAGTTTTCCCACACTGGATGCAACTATGAGGTTTTCCCCCACTATGAATCAATAGATGCGCTTTTAAGTGTGATTTTAGTTCAAAAATATTTCCACACTCCGAACAAATATGTCGCTTTTCTCCGGTGTGATTCATTTCATGTTTCTTTAAATCACTTTTTTGTCCGAAACTTTTTCCACACAGTAAACAAATATGTGGTTTCTCTCCGCTGTGAATAATTTGATGTTTCTTTAAATAACCTTTATGACTAAAACATTTCCCACATTGTGGACAACTAAACGGTTTATCTCCGTAGTGAATCATTTCATGCGTTCTTAAAGTTGATTTTTGTCGAAAACTTTTATTACACTTTGAGCAACTATGTGGCCTCTCTCCACTGTGGATCATTTCATGTTCTTTTAAATCACTTTTATGACCAAATTTCTTCTCACACAATAAGCAACTATACGGCTTATCTCCACTGTGAATTATTTGATGCGCTTTTAAGTGTGTTTTTGATCCAAATTTTTTTCCACAATGTAAACAACTATGCGGCTTCTCTCCGCTGTGAATCAATTTATGTCTGTTTAAATTACTTTTATTTCCAAAACTAATGCCGCACTCCGAGCAACTATGTGGCTTCTCTCCACTGTGAGTTACAAGATGTGCATCCAATTGTTTTTTTAATCCAAAACTTTTGCCACACTGCTGGCAACTGTGCGGCTTCTCTCCACTGTGAATCATTTGATGCCTGTTTAAGTCACTTTTTTTGCCAAAATTTTTCCCGCATTGTAAGCAACAATGCGGTTTCTCTCCACCGTGAATCAGTAGATGCGCTTTTAAGAGATTTTTTTGTTCAAAATTTTTCCCACACTGTACGCAACTATGGGGTTTTTCTTCACTGTACATAAGCTCTTCATTGTAAATTCCGAAACTGGTCCCTGCTTCTTTGTGATCTTCAGTTTTCCAGGAAAAGCCAACATCTAAAAAAAAATTTAATGGGGATAATTTTTTATTTTATCTGAATCAAAAATTCGTCTGTCACCTTTGATTAAATATTATTTCTATGTCAAACTATAAATTGTACGCATGCTGTCCGAATATCACTTTTGCCTTTGGAAATTTTAAACGGCGAATGACAGTTGAAATACAGAGAGAGGGCGTGAACCGTGAGCTTGGCAGTTGTGAGGCCAATTTGAGGGCACATGTTTTTAGAAGGTGAATCTAAATATTAAAGCTGTGAAAACATCAAATGACTTTAAATTCATGGCAAATATTAGCAAAAAAAAACACCAAACTTGATGAAGCTCGAGAGTGACAGAGCGCATAATCTGAGTATATCGTCACACTTTAAACATCGAATGAAATCTTAAATATTTAAGGTTGTGAATGAACGCCATAAATTTATTATTTACATATGATATATATTGATTTAACCTTTTTTCTGTAATTTTATCCTAAACGGCAATTCTTTGTTAAAAAGCCAACTAAAGTAAAATATTTGAGTAGCAATAATTGAAATATTACTTTAAATTTGTGTAAATGTTAGGAAAAATTATCTTGAAAGATCTCGCATTTATGTCGCAGCAAGAGCTGAGGCTGGTATTTGACCGAAATCGTATTCCACAAATAATTATTCCATATTGATTATTCCACAAGATTCAAATTAAAAAATACCATTTTTTCTTAAAAAATAGCCTTTTTTATAAATTTGATCGAATCAACTACAGGGTCTTTCAATAGGGACGCTCGAAATTTGTTAGGTTATAGCAGCCATGTTGTTAAACCAACATCTGTCAAATTTGTTTTGATTGTTCAGTAGTGTATGGTAAATCACCATGGAAGGTTATAGCGTTGAACAACGCGTACAAATTATCAAATTTTATTTTCAAAATCAGTGCTCAGTTCGAGAAACGTTCCGCGCATTACAACACTCGTATATCACCGAAACGCAAGGTCTGCTAAAAACATCGCTGATGTGCGTGAGAGTGTACGGGAAAACCCGAGGCAGCTAATTTCTTGTCGTTCACAAGAACTTGGCCTTTATGCGACTTCAACTTAGCGAATTTTGCATCGGGACTTGAGTGTGCACCCGTATAAAATCCAACTGACCCAGGAACATAAGGTAAACGGCCATAGACAACGCCGTGTGTTCGCTGATTGGGGTCTGGAGCAGTTGGAAGTTGACCCAAATTTCGCCAAAAAAATCATCCGGAATCGTGCAATTTAACGCTTTTAGACTTCTTCCTTTGGGTCTATCTTAAATCGCATGTCTATGCATATAAAACGCAAAAAATTGATGACCTCAAAGTTAACATAACGAACGCCATCCAGCAAATTCAGCCAGATTTATGCGACAAAGTCATCGAAAATTGGACCTCCCGAATGCGTGCTACCAAGCAAAACCGCGGCGGACATTTGAACGACGTTATATTCCATACTTAATGCCACAAAATATTCTTTCAAATAAACATTGAGTGGATATCTCACACACAACTTGTTTTATTTACATTTAAAAATTGAGCGTCTTTATTGAAAGACCCTGTCCTTTTTAGAGATTGTATATTAAATTAATGAAAACTCATATTAGATAACTTAACATAGAAGCCCCTACATTACAGTAAACAGCCATATACAGATTACTGGCAACATTTTTTTGTTTAAATATGAAATAAAGCTATTTTTTCCTGTAGTACTATGTGTCACCTTCTCTGAACAAAAAGCAACAGTAGTCCCACATCATATCACAATCCCACCTTCCTTGATATCGTTGTTCCATCCTGTGAATATCCTGATGGAATCTTTCCCCTTGTTCATCACTTACAGCTCCTAAGTTATCTGGGAAAAGGTCCAGATGGGAATGCAGGAAGTGTATTTTCAGTGAAATTCGACATCCTAGCTTCTGGAAACTGCAAGAGTTCCTGTACAAGCTGTTCATAATTGTCAGCTTTATTATTACCTAGGAAACCACTAACAACTGTTGTTTGAGCAATAAGGCGACGATTTTCAAATCTCCGCAGAGTTGCCAGCAGTACGTTTTGTATTGGACTGCATCTAATAGCATTGACAAATTCTCATAAGTTTCCTTCATATCTACTAAATACGCCACTGGAATTGATGTTTTAGTATTTCCATTATACAACAACACTGCATTTAAACTTACTATGGAAGAATCTATGAATAACCTACATTCCTCTGCGATGTATTGAAAACCTAGTTCCTTCATTAAGGCCGAGGCCACATCAAAATGCTTATAGATATTTATACACACACACATAGAATTCTTCATTGCCAAATACTTAGTTCACAGCCCTGCACCGCGGCCGGGAAGCAATAAAGTAGTAAAAATGTTCCACTTACTACGCGCCTTACGAGTATTAATGCAAACTCATGTATTGGAAAGAACATAATTCCTTAAATTACATGATGGAACATTTTCAAGTTCATATTCGTTATCAGCACACAAAATTTGACCTATAATGACTGTTTTCACCCTTGTGTCAAAAACCTTGCTAACTAATGTTATTATAATTAAAATAATTATTTAACTCACTGTGGCCTGTGTGGCTGTGTCCAGCCCCTGCACTGCTGACTTGAGTGCACTCCCCCTTGACATCAGCCTCCTCTATATCTATACCGTACTGCGGGCCCCACTCCGCTCTGAGCTGCTCTGTATCCCCTGCCTCTTCCTTCACAGATACTGCCGGGCATTCCGATTTGATGTTATGTTCCTGATGGAATGTAATTGGGATTTCTACTGTCATCACGGTCACGAGCTGCTCAGGATCCACTGCCTCTTCCTTCACAGGTACTGTCGTGAATTCCGATTTGATGTTATGTTCCTGATGGAATGTGATTGGGATTTCTACTGTCTTAACTGTCAAGAGCTCCTCTGTATCCACTCTCTCTTCCTTCACAGACACTGCCACACCGTCCGCATATTCCAGCTTGTAGTTTTGTTCCTGTGTGCTCATCTCTGATTTTCTCTTCCTTGTCTCTGTGTCACAATTGTAGTGTTAATACGAGTATTTAAGATTCTGGAGTTTTTCAACTTCTATTTGTGCCTGAAAATATAAACAATATGAAATTGAACTTAAATGGTACTAAAAATATTTTTTTTCCTTTACATTCAATACAGATTTAATCCAATTAGATAAAATAAAATGTATGGTATGGGATTATTTAATTGATAAGTTTAAAAATAACAACAGGAACAGATAGATACACATGCATCCTTATGAATTGACTCAGTTAGGCATATACAGTTTCTTAAGGTGCTCAATGCCAAATGAGTCCACTGAGAACTGGAAGATATCTATCGTTAAATGCCATTCCATGTGTTCCTATTGACATTCTTTATAGCTCAGTTCATTAAACCTATTTTAATTCCCGATGGCATAAATAATTGTCCGGTACATTAAAAAAAGTTTATCAGTTAATAAGAGATTTACTATTTTTTCTGTTAACAGTTTGTAAATGTACGAACAGGTGCGTATATCTATTCTAACACTCAAGGAGTAGAAAACCAATTAAATATATGTAGGTCAGATGAATTTCTGTAGACTTTTTCAATACCCGGGGAGTTCTGGATTCCTCTGAAGTCCCATATGATTGATTCACACTCCAATCTCCTATGAACCAGTCAATTATAAAGATTTACTTATAACAGCGCCACCACCAGATGCTCCAAGACTCTTATTAAATATGAAGACATACTTTCGATATGAGAGCCAAATGTTGGTTTACCGTAGAACATGATGGGAAGTACTGCTGGGTTCCAGTTCGTAAAGTTACGAGTTTTTATCAAGAAATGTTGAAGGCCGCTGGTAAGCGGGATAAATTGCAAATCTATTTGGAATGAAAATAGTTATGTCAAAAATGTAATCGGTTTCGTAATATTTTATAAAACTATTTTTCGGTTTTATTAAAGTTATGTACAATATTGGAGTCTAATCATGTGACACTGGCGTATACTTCGTGTATAGGAAGAACACGGCGATTATTCGGGAACAGACATTACGTTGTCTATGTAAAATGACTAAAACCAATAATACTTGTTACCCATCACTTGACACTGGCGTATACTCCTTCATATATAGGAATTCACTGTCATTATTCAGGAATATTTGTTTCCCAGACAATGCACAGCGAGAATCATTAACCTAACACATTTTAGTAAACAGTCACCCGTTTTGTGCACAAACATGTTTTATTAACGAGGCCCGCATTTAAATGAGGTTTTCAATAAATAAACATGTTATAGCGTTAATATAATTGATATAAAACAATATATATTAAAATTCCTCACAAAGCCTGCCTGGCGCGCTAATCCACAGATATCGTTAGTATCATTACTGAAATGCATAGAGACGGCCATTACTCAAGAAGAAATGCATAGATATTTAATACCACCATAGAATAATTTTGTTTAAAAAGTGTACATTTTCGCCTCTCTCTCTCTGTGGTTGCAGTCCTAAGACTGGTTTGCAGCAATTTCAACCCTTCTCCTCCATTCCTCCCTGTCCTGTGCGGCTCTTTTTAAATCTGTATATGTTGAGCAGCGCACGTCCACCAACAGGTCCTCCAGGTACTCTCGGCGTGGGCGTCCCCTAGAGTTTGTCCCCTCGGTCATACCCTCCATTATGGCATGCAAAAGGCCCTCTTGTCGTATTATATGACCGATCCATCTTGCACGCCTTTCGGACAAGATCCTGAGCAGGTGCCTTCCTCCTTCGATTCGTTGGAGAACCTCTTCATTCGTGATGCGGTCTCTCCAGGAAATTCCTAATAGTCTTCTATAGGACCACATCTCAAAAGCCTCTAGTCTCCGTCTATCTCTTTCGGATAGGCACCATGTCTCGCAGCCGTACATCAAGATACTCCATACATAGGTCTTGATGAGGAGTATTCTCAGTTTTAGGTCTATATTATTTGATTCTATTATTTTCGACCTTTTATTAAATGCAAGTCTGGCCTGATGTATACGGCTGTCGACCTCGCTCTTAGACCGACCGTCCCATGTTATTTTGCTCCCGAGGTAGACAAACTCTTTGGTGTTCTTTAGTGGTTTACCCGACATCACTATTCTCATCTGGTGTTGCGCTCGGCCTACAGTCAGCAGCTTTGTTTTGTCTTTATTTATCTTCATACTGTAGTTATTTTGAAGAATGCTTTCCATAGTTGTTAAGGCCTCTTGTAGTTTCTCTTCACTTTTCGCCTATTTCACATTAAAACACACTACGATTTCTCTGACTTCATACATTTACTTCTTTCACAATGTCATTTACTTGATCCGAACATACCTTTCTTTTTTCTCTACCACTTCCTCTCTACTCGCATCTGCACTGCATATTTGTTTATGTAGTCTAGTTACATTGTGTAAAATATAAAAACATTTAAAAGACATTCAATGCATACCCAATTACACCAACTTGAGGAATGAAAAAAAACAAGTATGATGTACTTGTGTACACAAGAAAAAAACAATTGGATAGTAAAACATTTATTAAAAATTAAATATAATTTGTTGCAACCCGTGAAATATTCACGGAAGTAAAACAAATTCTACATTTTTGAAATACCGAATGGAGCAAGATCAGTTTAAAGTTTTTTGGTTTCATTAATGTTTCAAGTTTAAAATAAAAAAGCTACTTACATGAAGATTGATGAATTATTTAATTCTCAAATATCTCTTTATACACCATGTTTTGTGTATAAACATTACTGTTGTTCAATTTAAATCGTTGATAAAATTTTCCTTGAAGACTTGTTTCAGATATATTGACTTTAATGTTTTCGTGTTTCCGACATTGTGAAAAAGCCACATATAATTGACCATGACTTAGCACTGGATTAGGCAAATGGATTCCAACATGTTCAAACCTTGGTCCTTGTGACTTATTCATTGTCATGGCTGCTGCTGTGATCACTGGAAATTGAGTTCTCTTAAGTACAAACGGAAGATATGTATCACTCGGTGTCGATGAGATCCTTGGAAGTAAAACCCTCGCTTCTGTGTTCACTTCACTCAAAATCTCAGCCTCAATTACGTTACGATGGAGGGCTATAATCTTGAGACGCGTGCCATTGTAAAGTCCTTTTCTGGGATTCAAATTCCGAATCAACACAATGATGACACCTTTTTTCAACATTAAAACAAACGGCGGCAAACCAGATGGTGTTTGTTGGTGAAGAAAATCGAGCGGATAGTTATTGAAATTATTGGAATCATCACTGACTAATTCATCTGCACTTGTAGTAAATTTCAACTTGATTGTTATTCACATTTTGTCCAATCTTGTCAATAACCTGTCTGTTGATTTCCAATGCTTACGCATTTGTGCAAGTCAATACCATATTGCTCGTGAAGCCAAGTCAAGTCATCATCGGATAAATCTTGAATGTTTCCGTTAAGTACATCAATCAATTTCCGATCTGTTACTATGTCATCGTCTATGAGTATTGTGCTTTCGGGAAGTCCCGCAGCAATTGGCTCTGGTTTACCATCTCCAACGTGAAGCAACCACTCGTTATGTTTAACTTCTCATATTTAGAGACAAAGTAATCTTCTTAAAAAGATGTCACGACGATCCCTTCTTGACTGTTGTTTCAATAATTTCAATTCTTGATCAATTTGGCACTACAGACAATGTTTGACAAAAATCTCCACCGACGACGATAACATTGTTTCCAAACGGAGCGTCAGATCCCATCACATCTTTCAGAAGATGATCAATGCACCGCAATCTACGTTTTGTCAACATAGACACTTCATCTATAATAATGAGTTTTGCATCTCTCATTTGCTGAGCATCTCGAGAATTGGGAGGCATTGATGATTTCGAAGTGTCATCTATGGGAATCGGCAATTTGAAACCGCTATGTACTGTTCTTCCACCTTTCAACAGTAATGCTGCAATCCCAGTAGTCGCAAACGGTAACACGTGTTTCAGGGATCAAACAGCTGCTAAAATGGTCAAATAAACAAATGTTTTACCTGATCCACCAGGTCTATCGATGAAAAAACAACGATCTCTCTCGTTGTCATCATTGACAGCATTCATTATTAGATCATATGCAAGCTTTTGATCAGGATTGAGCATATCCAGTTGAGATCTTAAAAATCGACCTTCAGCTACGATATCATAAATATTACCCTGTCCTACATGTAAACAACCACCATTAGGAACAGGTAAACCATACCGCAAGAAGTTTCATGTTGTTGAAAAATGTATTCCAAATCGTGTAATGAATAATTGAATGCTCGATTCTGATCAATATTAGGTCTTCGCAAATAATCTTCCGACATTGCAATGCGGTAAGTTTCCCACAACGACAAGGGATCTGATGGATTGTCGAGAACATAAATATAAGCAAAAGTTTCTCGCATCTCTCGTGGCAGTTGAAATCTTTGTGCTTCTACAAGACATCTATTCCATTAGTCGTCGGAGCTCATTAAGTTCATCACGATTGCTGCTGCTTTAAATGAGTCGTAACGAATTCCATTAACTGTTTTGAGGTCATTGTAGGATGTAGCACCACGAACATGAAATAACAATGTTCTTAGATAAAAAATTTCAGCATTCTTTACGTTGACCAGATAAATTCGTGGAACAATTTTATCACCGGATTTTTTTCGTGGATACCATTTACGTTCACTTTCCCTCCATGTGTAATGAAGAGGAATCTCAGAGTATAAATACTGATTTGCATTGTCATCTCTTTCATTCAGTCGGAACCAATCCAAAAGCATAGTAGTTTTAGGGTTTGCTACACTATTTGCCTCATCACCTTCCCGAAAAACCACACATTTTGCATATTTTCAAGATGAACAAGCATTCTAATTACAGAGTGTGAACGTTTATGCATTTCATTCTCAAAAAGTCGCCACATTGCATCAGTGGATCCAACATATCTTACGTTGATGTAGTTGTTGATCTCATTCATTGACACTGCTACAAGATGAACAACTAAACGAACGCAATCATATCCCTTGTAAATGTATTTCACTGCCCTTACTGATGACGTTACTTCAATGTTTAATTGGCGATTGCATTTAAGCAAGAGTTCAGCATCGTAGGGTACGACGAATCTGTTATCCAATAATCGGCCTCTAACTTGAACCGCTGCACCTCAACATCGACGATACACCGGATATCCATTAGAATTTACAGCAGTTCTTTCTTGAAAATCTTTCGGAAACTTCTTTGTACAAACGTCATCAACCATGCAAACATTCTGAGGATTGTCGGAACCACAAGGCCCATGCATCATATTTTTCACAACAATAATATGAAGCTATGGATTGACACTAACATCAGGTATTTCGGCAGAAACCACTCTATCGACTCATTCGAGTGTTGTAAATTTGTACTGAGAACTTAACGTAACTAAAATATGAGCATGTGGCAGATCTCTTTTTTGAAATTCTATTGAATAAACCCACGCTTTGACGGTTCCGAACATTCCTCCTCTAATGTCATCCATCAGAGCTTTCAATTTCAACTCAAACGACTAAATCAGGTATATCTGTTACCGTTTCACCGTCTATCAAATTTTTCTTAATTTCAAACCAGTTTGGATTTGCAGTCATCGTAATGAAGAGATCTGGAGGTCCCTCTTTTTGAAAGATTGCTGCAGCATCACAAAATCGTTCTCTTAAATTTCGAGGCGAACCTTCAAAAGAGCTTGGTAAAATAATAGGAACTCCAGGAAGAACATTCTTACTTTCGGCTTGACTATCAATGTAATTCGAGAAGCCCTTGATAATTTTCAGTCCTAAGGTTCGATTGATTGATTGAATCTCAAATTGTTCAATCTATTGGCTTCTATTTTTGAGTATACTGGTCAACAATATATTGTCGAGTTAATTTTCCTGCATGTAATCTTGGCTGAAATTGATTTGGACGATCATGAAGCATTGTGCTTACATATTGAAGTTTTGTAACATTTCTACGCTTTGAATTTGACTCAACTCCTGGATAAGATACTGAGACCCAGTTTGGAGTCCATCCAAATTGTGTTCCTTTGAGATTAAACAAGACATAACACCATGCTTCAAGATATCCAAAAAGTATATTTAAAACAACTTTATCATATCTTTCTGGAGGCGGAAGACGATTTGAATTTGCATCTCGAACTGTATTTTAAACTGCATTCAAATTTGGATTTTCAACTGAATCTGGAATTCTTGAATAGACTCGAAAATCTCTATGGAATGGAGTGGTGGCTCACCATCATTATTTACAAAGAAAACAGCCACTTCATTGACTACTGGCAGATTATAACGGCGTTGATAATCTCTCAAATCTCGTATAAATGTTAAATACACGTTAAGCGGTTCTAATCCTTGCTCTCGAGCTATTTGATCTTGTTCATCCTGAACATCCTTTAACCTTTCCTTCCCTGTGTTGGGTATCTTCTACACGTTGCTTCTAATAACCATCAATATCTCTATAAATATTATAAATACAAGGTTAAGATTCTAGGTATTCCTCCATAATATATTTATGCATTGATTTAAAAAATAATATTAATAATAATCAGAATTTATCGACTACATCCTAAGTATTTCGTGAATATCGGAAACAAATTCGCATTTAAACGCTGTGAGTGCCTCGATCTTGGGTCTTGACGATAGGTGAAAAGTATGCGGGAAGCGCGACACTATATTCGCATCTCACTTTTGCATACGTCACTGAATAGCGAGGAGCTCAATTGTCTCAACCTCGCAAGTGTAAGCCACGCCCGAGCTAGCCACCAACCCTGCCGCGCCGCAGTAGCTGTTGAGCTGGCAACGAGACTAGATCTACGCCCGTTCGGTGAGCGTTGCCAGATGGTTTTTTAATGTTTTCAGCAAATAAATCTCAATTATTATAATTTTTAACTTCAATTATAATTAATTAAGGGGATTATCTATGAATGTTCTTATTTTTCCGATTTAAAATCGCAAATTTTTTATTGCGTACTCACTACCCAACACCGGAGCACGCGTTTCAATTTTAACACCGTAAGGGAAGGGTTAAACACATCAACGTTCGCACATACCGATTGTTTGCTCTGATATGTAAATCCAACATATCCACGATATCTCGATTTCACCCTTGATTGACAATATTGCTCATTCGATGATCAGAAGTTTGATTATGATCCGACAATATACAATTGATTATACTGAGGTGCTTGACCAGGCCGAGGCTGCAGATGATTTGTCTTATGATAGATTTGACCGGGAATTTTGAAAACTTGCAGACCTTGAGGCAAGCGATCAACAGTTGCACCAAATGAAACGAAAGACAATGCACTATTGAATGATCTGATATTATCACGAAAATTCTTATAATGCTGATTTATCGGATTCGTAAGCATTTCCTTCAAAAAAAAATCAGAACAAACATCAATATCATTAGGATGGTCAGGAAGCTTAAATTAGCCATGTCTACAACAACTAAGGTACGACCCTTCTGGCGATACTCGTGCTTTAGCTCTGAAATGATGAGCCTTATAATAAATACATTGACGAACCATTTCACCGCAATAATGTTGGCCAATAGTCATTTCGGCTCTACGAATTTCATCTTGACGATATTGTAAAGCAAGATCGTGTCTATTCTCAGCAGTTTCTTGGACATTTTTACTATGTTGATCAATGTGCAATTGAACAGAACTTTCACGTTCACGTTGTTGATTTTGAATCATTTGCACATTCCGGTTCAATTCTGAAGAACGACGATTTTGATCACGTTCTCTCTCAGCAGCGAGCCTTTGCTCACGCTGTTCTGAAGTTTCTCCTGATGGTCAATTTTTTTTACATTCTTTTTCAGCAGCAAACCTCTGCTCAAGCTGTTCTGGAATTTCTCCAGATTGTCGACGTTCTCTTTCAGCAGCGAGCCTTTGCTCACTCTGTTCTGGAGTTTCTAAAGATCGTCGATTTCGCTTACGTTCTCTTTCAGTAGCAAGCCTCTTCTCACGCTGTTCTGGGGTTTTAGCTGCACGATGTTTTCTCGTATGTTCTCTAGCAGCAGATCGCCTTCGCTCACGTTGTTCTTCAATTTGGTATTTTTGCTCCATTTTTACAACGCTATTATTTTAATTGTGCTGAAATTGGACACATTTACTTACTCTCGATGACAATACACAAATCAGTCATTAAATTGAACAATACTAAAAATATTTATCGTCTATCAATTCTTTATTTCACTTTAAACCAAAGAAACGATATTTAAAGCTTATTTTTTAATGTCAATTCCTATTAACATGTTCCTAGCAGGAAGCACAAACGCCTGTGATCTGACGACAATCCAAGTTTCCAATCTCCTTAAGAGTAATGACTATTATTTATTATCAGAAAATTACTTGAATGTCATGTTTACTTGGTGTTGTAATCAAATAGCAGTGGTTCTAAACAAAATACGCCGAAATTGTGGCGCGCACAGGATTCGTGGAATTTGATTTTTAACGCGGTGTACAGGTTAATTATTGTCCTTTTAACTTTTAATGTAAATCTTTATTTTACACACTCATTAAAAATTTCACAATTAACTCAACACCAAATCGTTTTGTTTTCTACACTACTGTCATACAACAAGAATTATAACAAAATTCAAAATAATCCAAAAACGTTCTCGGGCATGCGTACAACTCGTTTTGGTCTGCATTAAAAAAAAGAGCATAAGATAAATAAACACAAGTAATTATACGGTTCAATATAATAGGAAATAAATGAATTATTTAATAAATTACTATTCAAAATAAATTGGCATTGTCCCCTTTTACACCTGTTTAAAAATTGTTAGCTACGTATTTAAAATTCGTTCAGTATAATTTTTTATCACGGACTCACCGAGATTCAAATTTCGAAGTATTCCTCTCTCGCTCTCTTGTATCCAAAATTCAATTCTCGTATTTTTAATTTGACGACAACCATCGTATGGGTTTTGGCCTATTTATACTATGATACCATCACCCAGTTTCCCTGCTGGGGTAGGCAGATGACTGGTTTATTTAAAAAATATTAAAATAAATAAATCTGATACATTAATTGGCGGCAGCAGCACTATTATTGATAGTATTTAGGTGAAAATATTTAATAATTTCATTTAAATTGAAAATAATGTAAAACACTTAACTGTGGTGGGATTTGACACTGAAACGTGAAAAATTTCTACACATAAACTTAAATTAATATGATAAATCTGTTTCGCTTAATTTCCTTAAGGGTATCTTTCAAAACTTTTTTTTTCTGCAATAAAAATAATTTTTAAACTTTATTTATCTCCCACATTTAGTATAGCGAAATATTTTTTATGGTTCGTAAAAATTAGTCATAACGGGATTTGACCTGTTAGGCTAACGCCACACTAAAGTGCTTCGTACAAATTTATTTATTTATTATTACACATGACAAAAAATATACACAATTTGAGAAAAAACAACAGGTAATTTGATTTGGACATATAATTTTAATGGATCTGGGTTTGTTGCCTTTCATTTGTCGTATCCCCAGTAAACTAAGCTTTTGCCTGTATCTCACTGAGGATATTTAGCATGAAAAAATAAATCGATACTTCTTTCCGATTTTTGATAACACAAAAAACCCCGTTGCACGCTCTCATCAACCTGACAAACAGTGACACTCAACTACAACTGGAAACATCTTGCGAAACTCAACTCCTCACACATTATCACTCCAGAAATTCATTTGACATTTGGGAGCGGTTGAGTCAACAAACGATACCACTCTCAAAACTAACCAGAAAGGTACTTCTCTCAGAGAATTTAAGATTAAAATTTCCAACATCTCAAATTAGAACTTGTTGGGTGCATAATGTTAATGTATCATATAATAGAAGTATGGAGTGGAGAGTTTCTACTTCTCCATCTTGTATAATCACTTGGTGACACAATAAAATTAATCAACACGTCTGTTTGCTAGGAGACTCACTAGGTGACTAATAGTTACGTAGCGAGGCGCGAAGCGTGCAGTGTGGCCATTGCAATAGTATGCGGTGCGTTGGTTTGCTAGGCTATGTCACCTAGCTCGCAGCGTAGCTCTAAACACCAAGCGAGGCTCCGACCTGTGCCTTAACGATTTGATATCACTGTGAGATATTTGGTGTTTAACGAAGTGGCCTCTACTTTCTGAATGGATCGATCTGTTTTTAAGACTATTTTTTTGCAAAACTTTTTCCAGACTGAGCCGCATGTTACGTGGCTATTTCTCACCACTATGATTTATTAGATGATCTTTTAAATGTGATTTTTGTCTAAAACTTTTCCCACACTTGGAACAACTATGTGGCTTTACTTCACTATGGGTCATTAGATGAGTTTTCAAGTATGATTTTAGTACAAATCTTTTTCCACACTCCGGACAACTATGTCGCTTCTCTCCACTGTGAATAATTTTATGTCTAGTTAAATCGCTTCCTTTCCCGAAAGTTTTCCCACACTGGGTGCAACTATGAGGCTTTTCTCCACTATGAATCGATAGATGCGCTTTTAAGTGTGATTTTAGTCCAAAAACATTTCCACACTCCGAACAACTATGTCGCTTTTCTCCGGTGTGAATCATTTTATGTCTCTTTAAATCACTTTTTTGTCCGAAACTTTTTCCACACAGTGAGCAAATATGCGGTTTCTCTCCACTGTGAATTATTTGATGTTTCTTTAAATAATCTTTATGACTAAAACATTTCTCACATTGTGGACAACTAAACGGTTTGTCTCCGTAGTGAATCATTTCATGCGTTTTCAAAGTTGATTTTTGTCGAAAACTTTTATTACACTTCGAGCAACTAAATGGCCTCTCTCCACTGTGGATCATTTCATGTTCTTTTAAATCACTTTTTTGACCAAATGTTTTCTCACATAATAAACAACCATACGGCTTATCTCCACTGTGAATTATAAGATGCACTTTTAAATGTGTTTTTAATCCAAAAGTTTTCCCACAGTGTAAACAACTATGCGGCTTCTCTCCGCTGTGAATCAATTTATGTCTGTTTAAATCACTTTTTTTTCCAAAACTTCTGCCGCACTCCGAGCAACTATGTGGCTTCTCTCCACTGTGAATTACAAGATGTGCATCCAAGTGTGTTTTTAATCCAAAACTTTTCCCACACTGCTGGCAACTGTGCGGCTTCTCTCCACTGTGAATCATTTGATGCCTGTTTAAGTCACTTTTTTTACCAAAACTTTTCCCGCATTGTAAGCAACAATGCGGTTTCTCTCCACTGTGAATCAATAGATGCGCTTTTAAATGGTTTTTTTGTCCGAAATCTTTCCCACACTGTACGCAACTATACGGTTTGTCACCGCTGTAGATTATAAGTTCTTCATTATAAGTTCCGAAACTGGTTCCTGCTTCTTTGTGATCTGCATTTTTCCAGGGATCGCCAGCATCTACAAAAAAATATTAATTGGCATAATGTAATAAATTTTAACTTAGGGACTCGGTGAGACCTAAACTGCGCACACACGTGTCTCAGCCGAGCTGACTGGGGTAGGGAGTGTGGAGGGTTCACTTGCCGATCGGTAGGAGCTTTCCACTACACTAATTATCTAGTTTATTTTTTAAAATAACTCCCGGAGTTTTAACAAAATCTCCCGGGGTGCTCCACAGCACGGAGCTATTGATTTAGTTACTTTTTAGACATTTTAAAAACCAAATTATCACAAAAAATAAAAAAACAAGGAGAAATCACAGTACGTGCTCCTCCACGATGCAGTTTTCGGATTGACCAATCTAAAGGGACAAAATCCTAAAAATGAAAATCAATATTCCACATAAAAAATACCATTTTAATGAGTCATACAAACCTATTGATAAGATGCAATTGCCAGATTTTTCAAGAAAACCCTTATTTTATATTTTATGACGGGACAAAGTGACACTTTGTGTCGCAGGTATAAAATATTTCTATTAGTACATTCCTGATTTCCGAAGTTTGTGCATGTTAACAGCGTTTTAAAAAGTTATTGAAAATAATTTTCGTGATGGCATCGTGTTCTACAGGTAATTAATTTATTTATACTATAGATTTTTTTTATAACAATAACAAATTCATGAAATTTCATCCTATACATTTTATTGAGTTCAAAGTTTAAGAAGATGTAAGGTTATGTGTAAGACGTCGTAAATCGGTGAAACTAAGTTTAAAAAATAATCATATATATTCTTTAAATAAAAAGTATCACCATTTACTGTGATTTTATGCGATTTCTTAAATATATATATTTTTGATATAGGGACCAGACTTAAGAGAATTAGTATTTTTGAAATATGGCGTTCTAACCTTTCGAAACACCGCATTTAGCGTGTTTATGATTTTGGTAAAAATGTTTTACAATATTTAAGATGATAAAGAAGCAGAAGCTATAAGAATAAAAGTTTTTGTAAAACCGAATGTGAGAAAATTCGTGAAAAATGGTACAAAAACAAAGACGTTTGAATTTGTTGTTAAAACTCGACCAACTTTGGTTGTTGTGAAGATTTAGATTTTTAAGGCAGGCCATACAGCTATCAACAATTAATAAGGCAGTTCATCCGAATAAAAAAACACGTGATTTGGTTACCAGCTACGTGCAGGACGAATTGACATATGCAGCTGCAGTTAGTGTTCAAGTCAGTGGTAGACGTGATGGGGCATCACCGAGAAGAGCAACGAGTTATAAAAAGGCCAAGAAACAAATTTTCACTATTCCAAACAAAATCCTTACTCCCCAGAAGAAGCTTTAACATTGTTCAAATGCAAACAAATTTACGGTAATGTATTATAAAAATATCCAACAGGAAGCTTCTGAAAGAGGTTTCAATTTATATCCATCATATGATCGGGTTTTAGAAGAGAAAAACAATTGTTATCCAGAAGTAGAGAGCATAATTGTAACAGATATTTTGAACAGCAAGATTTTAAAATTACGCTAAGGAAACAAGAAATGTTATAACATACATATCATTATACTCGTGGTATAATATGCCTGCAACCTTACACAAAATATTGATGCACGGTGCTGAGATCGTTGATTCTTCTTTGATTCCTATTGGACACAAATGTCTGAAGAGGCATCAGAGGCCAAAAATAAAGAAATTAGAAAAATTAGGCAACATCACACTTTAAAAACTTGGCGTGTTAGGACTAATTACGATTTATTTAAATACTTATTAGTTTCTTCTGATCTGTAACATATATAAGTCTTATTAGAAAATTACCCAAAAAAGTTAAACATGTGTATGAAAGCGATTTTCAAATGCTATTAAAAAAAGTTATTTTTTTCATAATTATAAGCATTAAGTTTTTAACGTTTCTAAATTTGTCTTATTCTCAATGTATTATTGTGTATTTGATAAATTAAAAACCTATTATTAAATTAAAAACTATTTGTTTATATTTTCTAAGCCTCTAGTTATTAAAATGTAACATAATTATGTCAGATGACATGAAAAATAATTTTGTCCCTCTAGATTGGTCAAATCCGAATACTGTGCGACGGCAGGAATGGAATGGGATTGTGTGTCACCTTTGATTAAATTATTATTTCTATGTCAAACTATAAATTGTACGCATGCCGTCCGAATTTCATTTTTGTCTTTGGAAATTTTCAACGGTGAATGACAGTTGAAAGACGGAGAGAGGGGGTGAACCGTGAGCTTGACAGTTGTGAGAGCAATTTGAGGGCACGTATTTTTGGTAGGTGAATCTAAATATGAAAGCTGCGAAAACATCAAAGACTTTATTTTCATGGCAAATACATCAAATGAAAGGTTGATTGAACAACTAAAACAAAATAATCGAGCAAATCACTTTCAATTTGTGTAAATGTTAGGAAAAATTCTCTTAAAAGATCTTGCATTTATGTCGCAGCAAGAGCTGAGGCTGGCATTTGACCGAAATCGTATTCCACAATAATTGCAAGATTCAAATTAAGTATTCACATAATACAATATTTAAAGAATTATTTAACTCACCGTGTCCTGTGTGGATGTGTCCAGCCCCTGCACTGCTGACTTGAGCGGCACTCCACCTTGACATCAGCCTCCTCTATATCTATACTGTACTGCGGCCCCCCACTCTGCACCGAGCTGCCTCTGCATCCACTGCCTCTTCCCTTACAGACACTGCCGGGCATTCCGATTTGATGTTATGTTCCTGATGGAATGTGATTGGGATTTCTACTGTCTTCACTGCCACAAGCTCCTCTGTATCCACTATCTCTTCTTTCACAGACACTGCCACACCGTCCGCATATTCTAGCTTACAGTTTTGTTCCTGTGTACTCATCTCTGATTCCCTCTTTCTTGTCTCCGTGCCTCAATCCAGATGTTATTATTTAAGATTATGGATTTCGTCAACTTCTGCCTGAAAAAATAAACAACATTAAATTGAACTTAAATGGTTCTTAAAAATGTGTTTTTAACTGTCCATCCAATACCAGGTTTGATTAAACATATAACATAAATAAAATAATTAATATAATAACAACAGGAACAATGACACTCCTGCTTCCTTATGAAGTTGCTCAGTTGTGCTTACAAAGTTTTTTAAAGTGCCCCA